>JASDFA010000020.1:107577500-107782500 GCA_035772735.1 Datura wrightii | reverse complement strand
GCTAAGAGCATCCGCCTCTATATTGGTCTTACCTGGATGATAAAGGACTCTCATGCCATAGTTCTTGAGAAGTTCAAGACATCTCCTTTGTCGTAAATTGAGGTCCTTCTAACTAAACACATACTAAAGGCTCTTATGGTCCGTGAACACCTCCACATGCACTACATACAAATAATGCCTCCAAATCTTCAAGAAAAACACCATCACTGCTAACTCAAGGTTGTGGGTCGGGCAATTCTTCTCATGAGTCTTAAGCTGTCTCGAAGTATAAGCTATTAACTTACCATGCTACATCAACGCACATGCTAGGACAACTCTAGAGGCATCAAAGTACACTACAAAGTCATCTGTGCCCTCTGGTATGGTCAAGATCAAAGCAAAAATGACCTTTTTCTAAGTCAACCGAGTCAAAGGTGAGGCAATGGATGAAAAACCCTCTATAAACCTCATATAGTAGCCAGCTAAACCCAAATAACTTCTAATGTCGGTGAGAGTGACAGTTCTAGGCCAGTTCTTTAGTGACTCTATCTTCTGAAAGTCTACCCGAACACCCTCACTAGACACCATGTGATCAAGAAATGCAACTGACTTCGGCCAAAACTCACACTTGCTGACGTTAGCAAACAACTGACAATCCTTAAGAGTTTACAATACAATCCTCAAATGAGCGGTATGCTCCTCCTCGCTCTGAGAGTACACAAGGATATCATTTATGAAGACAATGACGAATATATCTAAATACTTCTTGAACACCATGTTCATCAAATTCATAAAACCCGCAGGAGCATACATTAGTCTAAAAGACATAACCATAAATTCATAGTGACCAAACCGAGTCTTGAAGGCTGTCTTTGGAATGACATATTCTCCAACTCTGAGTTGATGATAGTTGGATCTGAGGTCTATCTTGGAAAAATAACTATGGCCTTGAAGCTAATCAAATAGGTCATCAATCCTAAGAATGGGATGATGCACATCCCGAGAGAATCATTTTTCTTCCACATGAAAAGGACTGGAGCACCCTAGAGGAACTAGGCCAGATGAAACCCTTATCTACGAGACCATTAAACTATTCCTTCAACTCCTTAAGCTCAGCTAGAGCCATTCTATAAAGAGGAATGGATATGGGTTGCATATCAGGGAGAAAGTCGATCCTAAAGTCAATTCCCCACTCAGGAAAGACTCCTGGTAGATCATCTGGGAACACCTCTGGATACTCACAAATAGCTAGGACAAAATGAAAAGTAGGGGTTTCGAACTTAGAATCCTTAAACCAAACTAAATGATAAATACAACCCTTGAAAATCATCTTCCTGGCTTTAAGATAGGAGACGAAGCAACCTATAGGCACTGAGGAACTATGCTTCCATTCTAGTACTAGCTCACTTGAAAATCGAAACTTACTATTCGGTTTCTACAATTAACTGAAGCATAACAAAAATACAACCAATCCATGCCGAAGATAACATCGAAGTTGGTCATGTCTAACTCTACTAGATCAGCTGTGGTGACTTTCTAGATAACTGTAACTGGGCAATTTATGTGTATCCTCTGTGCTAAAATTGAGTCACCGATAGAAGTAGAGACTGAGAAGGATTCTGAGAGGATCTGGGGACTAACAACGAAATTGATAGCAACATAGAGAATCATGAAGGATATGTTGCCCTTGAACACATTTGGTGAGCTCTCCTACTCCTAGCATGATGAAGGGTATAGAAACGGTTCTGGTGCTATTCGCCACCTGCACTAAATGATGAATCCTACTAGGATGGGTGAGCTGCTGGAGCTGTAGAAAAGGTGACTGGGGAATGACCTCTTCTGTTACCCCTGTTTGGCTAATGGATAATCCCTGAGTGTATGTCCAAAATTACCACAGCTGAAGCAAGCATCTAAACCAACCAAGCACTCTCCAAGGTAGTTTTTAGCACACTTCTTGTAGGCTGGGAATGTGCGTCCTCTGGATATGCTCCCCTATGTCTTAGAGCCTGGTGCTCTACCCCTCTTATCACCCCTAATCCTTGATAGAACATTAGCTAACAATGGAGCTGAGGCTGATAATCTCTAATGGAACTGTGAGCGAGACCCACCTCCTGTCCTCTACTGAGAGTATTCAAAGTTCCCTTTCCTAGCCCTCTTAGTCTCCCTCTCCTTCTCCTTCAACTTCTTATCCTTGATTTGTTGGGCATGAATAGTGAGTCAAGATATATCCATGTCATTGATAAGCATAGCAATCTTGCACTCCTTGACCTCTAAATCTAAGACTCCTAATATAAACTTGCTCATACGAGCCCTCGACTCGGCAACCATCTCTGGAATGTACTTGGACAGCTAGGTGAATTTCAAGGCATACTCTTGAACTATCATGTTGTTCTGTTTCAAATTGATGAACTATGCAATCTTTGCTTCCCTCATCTCCTAAGGAAAGAATCTATCCAAGAAAGTTGTCATGAACTCATTCCAATCAACAGAAGTTGTGCTTGCCCCACGACCTGCCTTCCACTGCCTAAACCATACGTGTGTTACCCCATTTAACTAATAAGAGGCCAAGTCTGCACTCTCCTATATGGAAATCACCATGATCTGAGTAATCTTTTGGATGACATCAATGAAATCCTATGGATCCTCGTGCACCTTCAATCCATGAAACTATGGTGCGTTCATCTTGGTGAAGTATCACATTCTAGCCGCTACAACACTTCTATTGGGGTTCACAAGTGCAACCGCCTATTGGTTAGCCTGAGCGGTCATGGATTGTGCTAATATCTAAAAAGCAGTCCTAAACTCCGGATGAGTCACCTACTCATTCAAAGGGTCTATTGTAGCTGGTGGGCTGGCTGATTCCTTTGCCATTGCCATTTCTTCTTCCATTGGCTCTTCTGGAGGCATTTTCTGCAAACGCATATAACACGAGTTAGAAGAATAGAGAGAGTTGGAATTCATCGCACGATATAGAACATAAAAAAGGGAAGTTTCCTAAAACATCTCACAGCCTCTTCCTCATAAGTGTGGTGTGCTTCACACTCTTGAAAAAGACTCTACTTAACTCATCTTTCAAACACCTTAGGACACACCTAAACTTGGTTCTCTAATACCAAGTTTGTCATGACCTGAGCATAGATCCCGAACGTAACAAGGGACCTAGAACCACGAATGCCTCAAAGCTATCCCATGGCACATGCATAATATAAGCATAAGTATACACTAAGTGGAAACAATCATAGGATATAGCATAAATGGAAGTCTAAGATATCATAAAGTTAATAACTAGGACAATAAGTCATACTGCTGAATATCTATACATCATATTACGAAAAGCCTCTAATCATAAGACGAGCGGAAGGTACAAGTCCCCAACTAGCTTACTCAGTCTATAAACTAAAAGGGTTTTACATGAATCAAAACCGCCATCGTCGACTAATGAGGAGTCACCAAGGCTGAGCTGAATCAGGATAAAAGTGAACCTAGCAGTAGGGCTGAGAATAATCACTCGGACCTGTATCATGAGACGATATAGCACTAAAGTATGCAATTAGTACTTTGAATGTACTAAGTATGGAGGATAAGTAAGACATCAGAGTAAGAAAAATATACTAAAAATCATGATCCTGATATTTTCATAAAACTTGAGCTGTTCATTATAATCTTAAGTATAATGACCCAAGGTTTTGAAAAGAAAATCATAAATGCTCATCATATTTGAAATCATAAGTAAAACTCATAAACTGAAAAATGAGTCAAAAAAACTATAAAACATAATATCATAAATCCTAAACATGAAGAGACATGAAATATGAGGAACAATGGGAGATTCTCATAACCAACATACTCTAAGTGAGCGTCATGGAGCCCGACCTGTGCTCCTGATCGAGAGGGTGTCCATACCTTAACAAAGGTAAGAATAATGAAGGTAGGATATCACTCATGAGACCAGTAGTATAAGGGAGACACTCTCAACAGGCGAGGACCCCTAAGGTTAAGAAAATGAAGACACTCTCTACTGGCGAGTACCCCATATTCTAGAATGGCATGTAGTCTTAAGACCTGGGTGCACAGAACCCCAGCCTAATTGGTGTTAAATACTACTTCTGAAATCATACATAATGCTCATAATCATACATGAAACATGAGTTTTGCATGGACTAGTTTAAAATAACATGATAGATTCATAAATTATTTGGTATACATGAACTAGCCATGAGTAATGCTAAAAATACAGCCATGAGACATAGCTTAATATTCATGAGATTTATCCATATTTAAGTAAATCATGCTAACTTGAAAATAGAGATTCATGAGAGCTTTTTATAAAAATCATGTAATCATAATAATAAGTCATAAGTAGAATTATGAGAGAATCAATTTCGAAAGAGATCATAGAGTTTTGCATCAAAAAGGGTCTAACCCTAGAAATTCATGAAAATCATAATTGGAGACTTGAAGGAATTGAAATCATGAAATTAAACTTGAGATTGGGTATGAGGGTGGAATAAATCTCCCCAATCATAATCTCACATACCTGGACTTGATGAGTTCTTGATTAGACTTGAGATTTAAGAGAAACTGAGAAAAGGAACCCTAGCTTCTTGAGAATCCTTGAGAGAATTTGATATTGTAATACCCCGAGAACCCAAGGATTAGATTGGGGAGTCAAAATTGGGAAAATGTAAAACTAGTGTTGTAGGCACATAACGAGTCATTGGATGACTCGTAGGACAACCCACGAGTCGTCAGGTGACTCATGGGAGACCAGGGGAGAGTTGGGAAGTTTGGAGGAAAAGGCTTTCCCACAGACGTGGCAATACTCGTGGTCAGACCCCACGAGTTTTTAGGTCAACCGTAGGGTGAGGGAGAAGGAAAATAGAAGAGGTCAAACCAGTGTACTTGACGGAAGCTGACCACGACTCGTTGGTACAGGTAATGAGTCGTGGTGTGGGTCTTGGGATGTATTATATGTGAAGTGATGTGATTGAGGCAGTGGACTCAATGAGCAAGATAACGAGTTGTTCCCGCAGTGATGATCCATCAAGTCGTCCGTTAGGACCACCTGGCAGTGTTTTTCTATGAATTTAGTAAGGGTGTTTTTGTAATTGTTAAGTTCCTAAGATCTATTGTACGTCGTTTAAGGCTTGTTTTATAGGGTTTTAAGAGTATAAAACCTATTCTAAGCTAATTCATTCTATGCATGAAAACTTGAGAGTATGAAGAGAGGATTTAGAGCAAGTCTTCAAGGTTTCCATTGGAATCTCATCCTTAGCAATCAGGGAAGTGGTAAAATCATCCCTTCCAGGTATGTAGGGTTATGAGTGGGTGTCTTCTTCCACACCCATGCCCAATCTCTAAGTATGAGAAATTCCTATGATCAAGTTATGGGGTTTTACCCAATTGAATAATTCTTCAATTTCTATACATGGGTACGATTAGATTATGTTTCTATTGATGAATTGTGAAACTTGGACAGATTTTCAATTGTTTTCAATCAAAATTGTTTTTTTTTTAAATTATGAAATGTAAATGCCCATGGATGAGAAGTTCATGAATGAAAGGAATGATGAAGAATATATGATGATAAAAAGCATGTTTCTAAAGCTACCCATGATTATGATATTATTTTCAAAATAAATTGAGTAGATCCAAGTATGATAAAGTTTTGGGCAAGACCCTTATATCGAGTATGGTGATGTAGTATCTCTAAACTAAGCTTACCACATGATTTTGGTGTAGATACTCCCACTTATCTTTGATCTTGTGGTATGTGTCGAAATAAAGCTTCTCATATGCATGAATTCATAATTGAGATGTATGTTATTATTGAGCTTCATTTTCATACGATGTTGGTTCTATGCATAATTTCATGATTGAGCTTTGTCAAATGACAATGTTGAACTTCATTTCATATGATGTTGAGTTTATGCATGATTCCATTATTGAGCTTCGTCAATAGACGATGTTGAGCTTCATTATATACGATGTAGAGCATTGCATGTTTTGGGAGAAGAGTCTAGCACTGAGCGGGCTAAGGGTCGATCACCCTATGCCCAGAACTACGAGCCAACGTAGGTTGATACCATTATGTTATCGGGACCTCCCTTGTGAGCTATCCCCGGCCTTAATGTCCCATGAGCTTAATATCAATATCATGGTAGTGTCTTTAGCCCTGACAAGGTTTGGGACGGCTCTGCCCACTTGAGTGTGATATCCACTAATCTCTATCGTGATATGTCGGTTAAGTGAAGAGTCTCCCATAGTCTATATGGTTTAGATTTGCATATTCATTACTCATGGTTATTATTTTACACATGCATGTTCTAAAAGTAAGGTTTGACTCATTGTTCAGCTTCTCTTATAAATGTCATGTTTTATCTTTGAGTCATCCGAGTTAGTTATGATGTTATGAAGCTATGCATTGCCATATTATGAAAAGATTACAATTCCAAAATAAATGCAGGCAGTCCATCCTCTCGATTTGAAAGCTTATGATATACTATGAAATGTTTTTAATGATTTACTTTACTTAAGCGATTTTACTTACCTTACATACTCGGTACATTCCACATACTAACCGCATATTTTCTATGCTATATCATTTCATGATACAGGACCCAGCTCCCAGGCTCAGCCCCGCTCATAGTCGGTTGTTGGAGTTAGCACCTACTTGGTTGGTGAGTCCTCATCCTTCGAGGGCCAGACTTTCAGTTTCCTTATGTATTTTCAGTTTCAGTGTTGTTGATTTAGTTGGGGTCTTGTCCCATTAACTCATCCAGACTAGAGGCTTTTCATACTTTGTATGCGTTTAGCTTCAGATGCTTATTCTGATGTCATGTTGAGTTAGACTTCCACTGAGTTTATATTGATTATTTCTTCAGTTTATCGAATGAATTAGATGTATGCTTATGCCATGGGTCGACTTGGGGTCTCTCGGGGTCCCTTGTCCCATGTCTACGATCCGGGCCTCTATCCGGGTCATGATAGATATTCAATCTATGATGTCAGGAGAGGAAATGAGGTTTAGGCTAAATTTAACCCTTAAATACCCTTTTTGTGATACCCAAAATGACCTACTTTAGGAGTTAAAAGCATAAGATGTTATGAAAATATCCCTGAGATTTCGTCTGTAAATTGGACCCATCAATGACAATGACCAACACTATCTGTTGGGCATATATGATCAGTCGGGAGATATCTATATCATTAATAAGCATGGTGGTCCTGAACTTCTTGGCTAATGAATCTTCCACCCAATTCACGAACCTGCTCATACAAGTCCTCATATCGGCCATCATCTCCGGTGCATACTTAGACAATCGGGTAAACTCTAAGGCATACGCCTAGACAGTCATGTTGTTTTGTTTCAGGTTGATGAACTCAACTGCCTTTTCCTCCCGCAACTCTAGAGAAAAGAATTTGTCAAACAAAGCGATAACAAGCTTATCCTAACCAACAAGAACTGCACCAACTCCCCTGCTCTCCTTCTACTGTCAAATCCATACAAGAGTAACCCCTTTTAGCTGATAGTAGGCTAAATATGCACTCTCTTCTCTAGTAACCCCTATAATCTGGGTGATCTTGCGAACCACCTCTATGAAATCATGTGAGTCCTCATCCACCTTCAACCCAAGAAACTCAGGTGGGTTCATCCTAAGGAAGTCTCGCACTCTCGCCGCCGGCGCATTCCTATTCTGGTGATCATGGGCCACTTTCTGCTGGTTGACCTAGACTTTCATAGCCTGAGCCAACATCTAAAAAACGGTCCTGAACTCGACATGAGTAACCTACTCAGGCAAAGGATCCGCTAGAGCTGGTGGGGCTAGGTGATGCCCGTCTTCATTGCCATTGCCATAGCCATTTTCATTTCTATTTCTTCTTTCGTTGATTCCGTGTGGAACATATTTCTGCAGATGTGTATAACATGAGTTAGAGGAATAGAGAGATGTACTTCATCGTACAACATAGATCATGAAAGAAGGAAACTTTCCTAAAACGTCTCATAGCCTCTTCTCCATAAGTATGACACGCTTCACAACCATGGAAAAGACTCTACATAACGCTGATTTCAGACACTCTAGGACACACATAACCTTTGCTCTGATACCAAGTTTGCCATGACCCGAGCTGGGACCCCGGATTGAGATAAAGGACCTAAAATCACGAATGGTCCTAAGCAACCTATGGCATGTGCGTAGCAACTCAAGAACCTGAACTAAAGTGGAATTTAAAAAACATAAACATGGATAAGAGGGAATCTATACAACATAGAGAATAACTAAGAGTGACAATATCACAATGCTGAGTCATCTACTACATGTCTGTCTGAAAAGCCTCTAGTCGTAAAATGAGCTGATGGGACTATACTGGCAAATAGCTCACTAAACTCTGAAACTAAAATAACACAGGAAGAACTCTGAAACTAAAATAAGACAGGAAGATATAAATTGATAAACGTCCTCGGATGATGAGGATTCACTAAGTCTGGGGACTGAGCATGGCGAGCTGACGTCGGGACTAAGAAGGATCACCGAACCTATATCATGAGATGATATAGCATAGAATATACGATCCTTACTTTGAATGTACTGAGTATCTAGAGAAAGTAAAATATGCTAGTAAAACAATAGCTTAAAATCATGAATATAAATCAAGATGGATCACGAGAATAAGGACAACATGTTAAAGGCCATATGTCTGAAATATACATAATCATAAACTATTCATCATAAGTTGAACATAGTGACCCAAGGTTTAGAAATAGAAATCATATAGCATGTTGTACTTGAAAACATAAGTGAAAACTCATAAACTGATCAATGAGTCAAATATTCTATAGGACATAATATCTAAGACATGAACACGAGTAACTAAAAACATGAGGAACAATGGGCGACTTCTTCATAACTGATACCATTATGATAGAGATTACATGATGCCCCAACTATCTCGCTCAAGTGGGCAAAGTTCTCCTAAGCCTTTCCAGGATAAAGAACGATAAGGCGTGATATCACTCGTGAGCTCTATCGGGCTGAGGGAACACTCTCTGACAAGGCCCCATACATTAATATATACCTACGATGGGATGTAGTTATGACACTCGAGGTTGCCTGAGCCCCTAGCCTACTCGGTGCTAGACACTAATCTTGAAAACATGTACATGGCTATTAATCATTATCGTGAAAACATACTTGATCTTTCATGGGCTAGTTTAAAATTATGAAATCATAATCATACTTGACATCCGTGAACTAGCCATGAAAATAATGCCACAATTTTCCATGATACATAAACTTATTTTTCATGAAATCCATGCATACTTGAGAAAATCACCATATCTTGAAATTCATAAATTTATGAAGGGTTTTTGTGAAAAATCATGCATCATAATCGTAAAACAGAATATAAAATTTGAGGGACTTGAATCCACAAGAGAATCATAGAATCTAACTCAATTCAATATAATCCTAGGAGTTCATAACCATGCTTGAAATTTAAAATTCATAATTTCATGAGAGCCTTGATAGAAACATGAAACTCTAATCATAGCAACATGTATTAGATAAAGAAGCAACTAATTTCATAGATAAACATGAAGAAATTTCGACAACAACCAACCCAACCCTAGAATTTTAATTAGGGCATGGGGATTTGGGAAAATCATGTTATCAATTAAAAAGGGCATGAGGGTGGAAGAAATCCTTCATTTACAACCCCATATATCTGGTCTTGAAGAATTCTTGCTAGGGTTTAATACCCAAGAGAGATTGAAGAGAATGAAGATGGGGAATCCTTGCTTCACTTGAGAGCTTGATCTTTTAATGAGAGAGTTAGGAGTAGAATGAGGGCTTAGGGTGAATAAAACCCGCTAAAACTCCTCTTCTTATGCTCCAAACGACATAGTTTAGGAGTTAGTAACTTAGAAAATTATGAAAACACCCTTAATCACCCGACATGAAAAAGTCACTCCTAGTCCTAACGACTCATTAGAGAACTCAACAAGTCATTGGGTGTGATCTGTTTCCACTGAAGATTTTTTGAATTTTTGATCTTTTCATGACGTTTCCACTTAATGACTCATCAAGAAACTTAACAAATCGCTTACCCACTCGCTAAGACTCTTCGAATCTCAAGGTTTCACCCCACACATCACACTTAATGAGTGACTTAATGAATCGTTAGGTGACTAGATGCATCCCTCAACTCATCGTGACTTCTGGAAAATACCCTGTCTCCAACTTTATACCACTCAACGGGTCACTCAATGACCTATTAATCCACTTGACGGGTCACTAGACGACTCGTTCTGTGGCCTGGTGCAGATATTTTTCTCATTTCTCTGTTTTAGTCCTCGGTTCTAATCTTAGAGACTTTTGGGGTGTTACATGTTACTCACCTGACGGTTCGTCACTTCTAGCATCAACCTTAACTAGAAGGGTCTAAAAATTTAGGGCACATTGACATTCAAGGTGATGGACCATCACCTACTTGATAGGTCGTTAGTTGTGTCGTCAAATGCCATCAGCCTTGGGAACTTTTATCCTCATGCGAAAAACTATCTTGGAAGTCCAGGGTGTTACAGGTCTCCACTATCCTTGATATGATGATGATGGATGGCCTTGCTGATAATGTTGTCTATAGCCACCGGATGAGTTGCCAACATATGATGCCTTCAACTTGCATAGGAGGTGGCTCTTGGAATGGGTGATATTGATATGGAGGAGGGGGAATCCATGCCTATATTGAGCACCACTCACGGTCTCTCAACTGCATCCACCTTTTTGACCTCAGATGCGGTCAACTTCTTGGTAAGAAGGGCTATGTTGGTGGCCATGGAAGCCATTATCTGATCACGATCCTGAATTTCCTTCATCAAGTGAGATAATAAAGGAGTACCCATATTTATCCCTCTACTTTGATCCCCTCCATGTCATGGATGGTTGTACTTTACAATCCAAACCAATATGATGGTGATCCGATTGAATGTCTGAACCTTGAAACATCCTCCCATGACATTGTTTGAAACTATTTGCATCAACGGGTCCAAACCTGTATAGAACTTCTCAAGTGAAATATGCTTAGGGAACCCATAGTTGGGCGCCCTAAGTATGTGTTGCTTGAACATTTCCCAAGCTTCAAACAATTGCTCCCCAGGGAGCTACCTGAAATAGAAGATCTTGTCCTGCCACTCGGGAGCTACCTGAAATAGAAGATCTTGTCCTGCCACTCCACCTTCTTACTATGCGGGAACCACTTTATAAGAAACAAATTCATGAACTCTTTCCATGTATGGATTGAATTCGGAGGTAGACTATGCAACCATTCTCTTGCTTTACCAGTGATGTCGTTCAAATCCACTTCCAATCTCAGGGAGTGTAAATGATAGCAGAAAATATAGATCCCAACATGGAGTTGGGGTTGGATCCGACAAAGAGTATGCTAAGACCACTCTATCTTTTACTAATGAATGTAGTATTGCAAGATTAGAGTCTATTCGAATTGAGATTGGTAAAATTTAATTACATCTATAGAGAGCAAATTACTAGGGTTGTAATCAATTTAAGACAATTCTAGGGAAGTGACCCCAGTTATGGCTCAATCCCCCTAAATCACCAATATGGAAGGATTGAGAATGGGATAGGGCTGAATATGCAAGCAAAGACTTAGGCAATCCATGGGTATCTTTCAATAGTACCATAAGTGTCAATCTACTTCCATTTTGTCAAATTGAATAGAACTCCCTTCTACCCAATTGCTTGTTTCCATTGGAATTCAACCTATTTCGGAGAATTCTTTAAACAAGAGTTATGCATTGAGTTATTTTTGATTTGATACTAAATCAATATAAATTTGCTCTTTCAAGCCTCATAAAGGTAATTGGGCAGGATTGGATGACATTTATCACCAATCACACACTACAGAGAGATAATCAATCAAACATTTATAGGACCAAACTCAATTTTACCAAATTGGGATCCTTAGGGTTCACAACCCATTGGGTTCACAATCCTAGATCTGGGTTTAGTTACCTATCGAAAGAAAAAGAAGAGAAAGAGATTAATTAGACATGCTCACGAATGGAAATTGAAATTGTATAAGAGATACTCAATAGATGAACTTGGATCTTCAAATTACAAGCTAAAATCTAAGATCTAAATGAAAACTAAAGCTAACTACCTATCTTTACTCTCTATTGAAAATGATGAACGAAAGCTCTCTAAAAGTTAAAAGAAAAATTATATTTATACTATATCCCAAAAACCCCAAAATAATTCAAACTCGGAGGTGCCAGGTGTGCAGGAACGAACCGTCCTTTGCTCCGTTGTTTATATTTTGGCTTCTATCCAACAACTTGCAATTTCTTGATCGATAGACCGTCTTCTAGAAAGACGGTCCGTCCTTTATGTCATACTTTAGAATTTGATTCTTCCTCGTCAGAGTCAATTCTTTAATTGATGAATATATCTTATGGAAAGATGACCCTTCCTTCAAACTATTATTTAGGGACTCTTTCAACTCAGTTTCTGGAATCATTGGCCAGACTTGGACGGTTGATCATGTAGATTGTCTATCAGACAGACGGTCCATCCATTGTCTAGTTCTTTGGACAATTTTCTAGCTTTAACACCTCTCATCTTCATTTTACTTGGGTTCCTAAAACATAGCATAATGAGGATAGTTTCCACTTAATTTAAATCCTAAAGACATGTCAAATGTTATGAAATGAAGCAAAGATGTGTCGCTAATTTCCGACATAAAGCATTTTCTTGTCCTCAAGTAAACTAAGAAGAGAAACTACCTTACACCAACTAATGTCCCGGCATCGCAAATTGCCTTGAATAGGGTGGTGGTTAAAAATAGCTACAAATAGTAATTTTCTTGCAAATATTCATACTAAGAATGCAATCTCCTGTTATGACACCATATAAACATGCACACACCTAGATTCGAGAAGTAAAACATGCCATCCATTAACAATCCACATGCCCTCACAATTAGCCAAGGAAAATGTCCTCTTTTTCTGAAGTAATGACAACATACACATCAAGGACATACAAGATCAAGACAGAAGAGAAATGCACTCAACTCTCGTAAAAAAGTTCACAAGATAGGTTACAACTGTCATATTCTTGCCCATTTACTCAAGTGCCAATCCTTTCGAATATTCGGGTTGAGATTACACAAAGGCTTTTATAAGCTTGTAATGAAGGTCAAAAGGATGGTAGGATACATTTATGGCCTTTTAGTGACTCATTTACTATCCTTGAACACTTCATCACTTTTCCCAACCTTTTTACCTTTTTGATCCCTTCTCTTATTTTGGCAACTTTTTACACCCCAAGGTGTTTTTGTGAGCTCAATTTTCATTTTTCTCTTTTTCTCCTTTTTTAATTATTTTTAGATCATTTCTTAATTACACCTTGGGATATGATAAAACATCATCTTTTGGCCTATTTCTTTCTTTCCCTCCTTATGTGTTACGACTCGAGCGTGGACCCGAGACCAAGACACGGGACCTAGAATCCTTAATAGCTCCAAGCTAACCCATGGAATATACAAAATATGATTACAAGCATAACTAAGTAGAAATAAAACATGAACACAACCTGAGTAGAAGTCTGCATATCATAAAGCATAAGCCTAGAAAATAAGTCAACAACACTGACTTATACATAACTATTTGAAAAGCCTCTGATCATACAATGAGCTAATGAGACAACACCCCCAACTAGCTCTCTAAGTCTGAAACTAAAAGGAATAAGAGAAAAAGACATGGACAAAAACTGTCATCCTCGAATCATGAGGACTAACCAAAACTGGGATGGTACTGAACTGAAGCGGGAGCGAGCTAATGTCAGGGTTGAAACTCATCACCGAACTTATATCATGACACAATATAGCATAGAGTATGTGGTCAGTACTTTGAATGTATTGAGTATGTAGAAAAAGTAAAACATGCCAATAAATCAGTAAAAGTGGGATAATGAGCATGAGTTCGTATAAATCATGAGATTCAAATCATAAACTGAACATGAAGGCTCAAGGTTTTGAAAAACCAATTCATAAAGCAGAACATGACTGAATGCATTCATAAACCATATTTGGGCAAATAATCATAAGTTTTAAACATAATCCATGCTTAAAAATCAAGGAACGATGGGAGACTCATCATAACCAACACCATTCTGATAGAGCTTACATGATGCCCAACTATCTCTCTCAAGTTGGAAGAATCATTCCAAGTTTGACAAGGCAAGGAACGATTAAGGCGTGATATCACTCATGAATCCCCGTACAACTTGAACATTAATATATATACACACACCTGCCATGGAACCCCCGACCTACTCGGTGTTGACACTACTCCCCAAAAACATGCACATGACTCATAGTCATAATCATGAAAACATACTTTTTCTTACATGGGCTAGTTAGAGAACATGAAAATCATAATGTACTTAATATATGTGAACTATCCATGGAAACAAGGACCTTGAGTCGGCCATAATACATAATTTTGAAATTTATGAAATCACGCATACTTTGAGTAAAAATCATAATAACTTGAGAATCATAAATTCATGAGAGAATCTATTAGAAAATATATATTTATAATCATAAAACATGGATTCAATCATAAGAGACTTGAATTCATAAGAGATTATAAGAGATTTCATGAGAATTGGGTCTTACCCTAGAATTTGCCAATTTAAGACTTAAGGAGTAGAGATCATGAGATTGAGCTTAAAAAGGGTATAAGGGTGGATGAATTCCCCCATTTATAACCCTACATACCTGGGCTTGATGAATCTGTAACTTTACTTGAAGACCCAAGAGAATTTGGCAAGAAGATGATGAAGAATCCTAGGTTTTCCTTGAGAGGATTTGATCTTCAATTAGAGGTGTTTAGGAAAAGAATGAGGGTTCAAAATGAATGATACCCCCTAAATCATCCTTTTAGGAGTTCAAAATGACTTAGTTTAGGAGTTAGAAACATAGAAATTATGAAAATGCCTTTAATAACCCGACTAAAAATTTAATTCTGCCAGACCTAATGAGTAACCTAACGATTCGGTAGGCCTCTTGACGAGTCATCAACATGACTTATTACCCCTGGAACATTTTCCAAATTTCTGATCTCTTCTTGACGCCTCCACTTGATGATTTGTCATGACACTTAATGGATCACTTCACCTCTCGTTAATACTCTCTAAAATCCTAAGTTTTCACCAACTTACTTCACCTAATGACTCATTTGACAAGTCATCAAGTGTACTAACAAGTCACTTGACGACTCGTTCTATTATTTGGTGCAATTTTAGTTGTTTTCTCCATTTCATGCCTTGGGTCAGATCTTATAGACTTTTGGGGTGTTATATTATCACCCCGAACTTACAAATTTTTGCTCGATTTTTATGATTTTTCAAGTGTCAAGGAGGATGTTTCAAAAGAGGATTAACTTGAGAATTGGTCTTGGATTTCATTGTGGTTGATCAAGAAAAAGATCAAAGCCTCAAAGAGGTAGACTAGGTCTTGGATTTCATTGTGGTTGATCAAGAAAAATATCAAAGCCTCAAAGAGGTAGACTAGGTATATATGCATCATTAAGTAGTCGCATTAGGCATATGTGACTTGTGAAGCACAAAGAAGGACTAAGTTCGTTTCTATAACCGATACTCAATCCTAAATTTTAGCACAAGTACCAATGCAAGTTCTAGGGTGTGACCAAATTAAGTGAGCAAGAAATATTCTTTTCCACACATTGGCACATAAATATACAAATGACTAAACACATCACTCTCAACTAGGGACACATTGCCAACATTTTTAAGTCACAAATGGAGGTATACAGATCAATATCAAATAGCTATGGCAACAATTTTGAGGGGAGGGGCATTATTTTCAAAAATCGGAATAAGCATGTAAACTTAATTTCTACCACCACTTAAGTCAAAAAATTTATTCAACCAAAGACAACTCGACAAAGCAAGCTGGTACCCTTAAGAATGTGACCTGAAATCCATCATTGAGCCCACAGACTACGACACTCAAGCTACTTTATTGTGCCAGATTTAACAAAAAGTAAGTCTCCTAGGAAAGAACCATGGATAAGAAAACCAAGGAGGGCTCCACACTATAAAAGTAAAAAAAAGCTATACTAAGAAAGAAAAAAGAAGCTATACTAGGAAAGAGGTAAAAATAGACTAAAGTGGATCATAATCACACACATCAATAACTCAATAAAGAGGATAATATCATACAAATCAGAGTTTTCACATCAATCAAGCACCATATATACAATTGTCATCATACAAGTCAAAATATCCGACCCCACCCTAAAAATGGTGCAGTGCCCTTGATGTCGCCCAAGCGCATGTGGTCGTCAAGTAATATAGGACTGGAAGCCTTGATTATCATACCCATAGAGACTTGTTAGTTTAATCGTAGATTGATTCTTATTTTGCTATTCTATAAAATAGTTGAAATGGGGAATGATTTAGATAATTAAACTACTAAAACTTTACATGTAAAATTAACTTAAACGATTGGAACTTCGGTTTTACTTCAGATGATGATGATAATCTAGGGAAATGGCACTTTGCAGTTTCAGGTTGATTTTTCAAGACGTGATTACACTAGAATGATTCTTCCTATGGTTGCTACTGCCAAGTTACTATCCCATTCCTTGGTACTATCCCTAGCATCCAAGAACTATTTTATGAACCCTTACGCCAATATCCCTATGGTCGCAGGAGAAACATGAAAGGACAATTATACCTACTTGTTAAATAAGGTTGAAGGATATATCCCTATCCTTAACAATAACTCCTATTCAATCACCAATGAGTTCAAGGATCTTTGAATTCCTATTCTATATTCCTTTAACCCTTTCGATTCCCTTTCCCAAGTTCAATCGAAAGCCAATAGGTTTACTAACAAGATGATTAGTCTCATAAATAAATAATTAAAACAAGTAAATACAAACAACCAGTAAAGAAGAATTGAATATAGATTAAATCAGTCTTTCAAACAATCAACCATCCACCATGGCCAAAACCTTAGAGTATGAGTTTAGCCACTCATAGACAAGTGGAAAATGAATACTTAATTATTATCATTCAAAAGTAAAACAATAATGAAGAGAAGAAACCTAGTGTAGAACTTATCTTTCTTATAAATGACTTATAATCCTCCACAAATGAAATATGAAATGTAAAAATAATCAAAGCCTAACAAATGACCTAGAGGCTGTTTTTATAGTTGAGCCTTCAAATGACACTTCTGCCTCCAACACTTTGCTTTAAAATCAGCAATTTAAGCTCTAAAATGGGTCTGGCACACTGCCCCATCTATCTTGCCATAGAGTTAGTCAAATTTCCTCTGACTAGTAGCACCAGGATGGGTCTGCGCACTGACCCACCTATAGCCGCAAGTTGGGCTCAAGTTTTCTCTAAAGTTTCATTCCAGGCGCGCCGCACCATCCATCTCACCAAGGATTATCCAAATTTCCACTCTTGTAGATCATCTGGGTGCCCTGCACCATCTATCTCGCCAGAGTGTTAGTCAAATTTCTTGGCTCTAGAACTGTCCTGGCTCGCCGCCCACTCCATAGCACCAGAATGTTGTGAAATTTCTCAAAGTCCGAAATGCTTCTAGGGCTCCGCACCTCTCATCTCACCAAAGTATTGAATGAAACATTTCTGATGTTTAGGACCTAGCATGGGGCGCCAACCATAGTCCCAAATTTAATGCACATTTCTCTGAAGTTTGGGACCTGGTGCAGGGCACCAGCCATAGCCCCAGATCCTTCTTCTCAACTTCTCAATTTTCACACCTTGGGCTAGTTTGGGTCCTTTTTCCTTGGTTTCCTGCTCAAAACATCTCAAATCATTTGTTAGCATAAAAAACACACAAATACATGAATTTATGCATTTTCTAAGGATAAGAACTTAAAACAAGGTAAAAGATAGGCAAAATCATAGAAAATGGGCATAGAAATATGCCTAACATCACCACCCCACACTTAACCATTATTCATCCTCGAAAAATCCTCAATACACACATAAACTCATCTTTTACCGTCACACATGGTACCTTTATCCATTCATACTCAACAAACTAGGATAGGGCATAGATCAATGTCGCGCCCCGAGCCTACACCCTGGATGTAACAAGGTATTTGAAGCCACAAGTGACCCCAAGTCAACCCCTGGTCTATCATTCACTAGAATTCTGAGTAAAACAAGCACATCGAAAATTTAAAGTAACAACATTAAGGCATTTTTATGAAAATTTAAAAATAAAACTTAAAACATGGAAACTACATCTGTAGGTTTAAAGCTTCTAACTGATGAGTTATTGGGACAATCCCCCAGCTAACTCTAAGTCTAAAGTAAAACTGCAACTGACTATAAGAGAATGAAAATAAGGCCCATGAATGATGAGGACTCACACAAAATCTGCATCTAGGGAGGAGCTGAATCATGGAGATTAACGCTGCTGAATCTGGGAACCTGCAGCTGTATCATGAAATAATACAACATAAAAGTATGCGTCAGTACTTTGAATGTACTGAGTAAGTGAGAGATGTAAATAACATGAAAGAACTAGTAACTGAACTGAAGTGACATGAAATGACCAACTGAAAATACTAAAACCTGATACAACTAGAATACACTGATATGATCAATAATGACCTTGGCTGATGGTCATAAACATGCCCTAAATCTGAAAGACTGAGTCTGAGATACTACACTGAACTGATCGGGACTAAGAAATCTAAGAGTGGACTAACTGACTAGTAGGAGAGTCTATAATCGACATAAAACCACGTGAGCTAGACGTGGAGTTCGATGTATACACCCCACCGGTAGGACCCAATATACCTTGCCAGGATATAAAGGCATGAACTAGGTGATCACAAAAGTATGGGGCCAATCAGGCCAAGTAATACTATTACCTATGCTGGCAACGTAGTTCTGGGAACCTGGGTGTGCTGGAACCTCGGCCCACTCATTGCTAAATCCTTCTCCCATTGGAAACCTATACTGAACTGCTAAGCTGATAGCTTGAAATTAGGGTCCAAGACTAGTCAGGGACATATAACTGAAAGTACCCTGAGAGTCTTATCGGACCAGATTCTAAAACTGGGCTCTGGACTAGTCAGAGCTGCTTATCTGAAAGCGTCGTAACTGTCTAAGAACAAACTGTAAACTGAACTGGGGTCCTGGGGTTGGTCAGAGCTATATATCTAAAATGTCATGACCGCCTAATGGACAAAAAACTAGATTCTGAGTCTGATTCTGATAACTAGGAGGCACCACTGACACCTCGGGAAAAGACTGGAGTCAAACTGATCTATTGACAATTTTTGAATAGTTCTGAAGAGGTTCTACGTTCTACTGAACTGAACTACTAAGCAACTAATAGAGAATTCAACTCATTCCAACAACACACGCATTTAATAATACAAAAAAATCTCAAGAATTAAAAAAAATCTCATTCAACAAGGCTAAAATTATTCTTATCAATGGAATAATTGCTCAACACGTAGGTAATGAGAATTACTAGGAAATTCAACCCAAAACGTACTTCCCAAACTGGACGGAATTTAATACACAAATAGCCTTTACTCAAAAATTTAGGGCTTAAATTCCCTTTGGCAAGAACAACAACAATTTACTTATGAATTTATGAAGATCATATGAATAATAAACATGGATAATGAACCAATTGAAATTAATGAAAACCAACATGAAAATCTCTTCATACTCGAAAATCTCAAGGCTACACTGATAGGGAAATTATGGGAGGATATTGCGGGACACAAGGAAAGGACAATTCCCTCATTAAATTTCTACATACCTGACTAAAATTCTCCTGGAAAAAGATACTTGAACTTCTACAAGAGATGAGAATCCCTAGTCTTGCTTGGAGGGTTCTTGAGAGGAGAACGTTTGATCTTTTCTAAGAACTGAGAGTGGGGAATGAGGAATGAACCGTTTTCTCCCACTAAAACGTTTAAAATTAACACTAAAATGACATAGTTTAAAGATTGAGAGTAGGAAATTACTAAATATCCCTTAGAAATTCGCTGGAAAAATCTGTCAGGTGCCCCTAACGAGTCGTGGTGATTGACCACGACTCATGGTCCCTCCCGTTAGGTACACTGCCTGGGATCCTCAGTAGGTCACCATGAGGGACCTAACGAGTCGTGGTTAATAACCATGACAAGTGGCCACTAGTCATGGACCACACTGTCTCATTCTAGAGATTTAATGCTATGTCCAATAACGAGTCACCTAATGAGTCATTGGCACAAATGACGACTCGTTGCCGACACTCGTCAGGTACACTGGTCAACTAAAATATATTCTCAACTCAGGCCTGACCACGAGTGACTTAAAGGGTCGTGGTTAGTGACCAAGACTCGTGATGTCCCTCATTGGGTACACTGTCTCCCCTCTATAAATTATTAAACCTCCTTCTCACAGTTCACCTAACGAGTCGTAAGGTCACTTAATGACTTGTTAGGTGGGTCGTCCTGAAGCTTTTCTGCAGCTTTTTTTTTCAGATTTCCTGATTTAAGTCTTGGGGTTAGATTTTGAGTTTCCGGGACATTACAATGTCTCCTCCTTGTAAACATTCGTCCTCGAATGTTAGAAAACACACAGGATACAGAAAATAGCAATCAAAATTTTCAAATACTATTCATTTGACTCCAAAACTACCGGAATGACTACCTCTGCTTCAAAACACATAACTGATCTGAATTTACTTTTCATATATACATCCAAGGTCACAAAAGAAACTTATGCACATGAATTGAATTCAACAACTAGATTATATCCTAAGGTAAAACTAGCATCTCAAGCTACAACAGAGTCGGTAGAGAACTAGTGCGGGTATTTGGCCATTATATGTTCTTCGGCCTCCCATGTTGCTCCTTCAACCTGCTAATTTCTGCACTGGACCTTGACTGAAGCTATTTCTTTATTCCTCAATTTACGAACCTATTGGTCAAGGATCTGGATTGGTACTTCCTCATATGAGAGAGTATCTTTTATTCCTACACTGTCCAATGGCACAACCGAGGTTGGATCTTCGATGCACTTCTTCAAAAGTGACACATGGAAAACTGGGTGTACAACTGCTAGTTCTAAAGGTAACTCTAGCTCATAGGCTACATTGCCGATACGCCTCAAAATTCTATAAGGTCCCACATATCTCGGACTGAGCTTTCCTTTCTTGCCAAACCTCATCACCCTTTTCATGGGCAAAATTTTCAGGTATACCCAATCATCACCTGCAAACTCCAACTCTCTTCTCCGCACATCAGCATAAGATTTCTGGCGACTTTGAGCTTTTTTCAACCTTTCTCAGATGAGCTGAACTTTTTGCATTGCCTCCTATACTGAGTCTGGCCCTATCAGGGTAGCTTCACCAACCTCAAACCACCCTATAGGCGATCTACACCTTCTCCCATATAATGCTTCAAATGGGGCCATCTAAATACTAGAGTGGTAACTATTGTTATATGCAAACTCAATAAGAGGCAAATGGTCATCCCAATTCCCCTTAAAATCAATCACACATGCTCCCATCATATCTTCTAGAGTCTGAATAGTCCTTTCAGCTTGCCCATCAGTCTGCGGGTGGAAAGCTGTGCTGAGCTTGACCTGAGTGCCTAGTCCCTTTTGAAAGGATTTCTATAAGTATGCGCTGAACTGAGTTCCTCTGTCTGAAATGATAGATAAAGGAACCCCATGGAGTCTGACTAACTATCAAATGTAAAGTACGGCATAGTCCTCAGCTGAGTATGTGATTTTGACTGGGAGGAAGTGAGCTTACTTAGTCATCCGGTCTATTACTACCCAGAATGCTGCCGACGAGTCTGAGGTAGACCTGTAATGAAGTCCATATTTACTTCTTCCCACTTCCATGGGTATACTGATATCTTGAGTCATGCCTTTGGGTCTCTGGTGTTCTACCTTGACTTGCTGGCAGTTCGGGTACTGAGCTACAAATTCAGCAATGTCTCTTTTCATGTCGTTTCACCAGTAAATATCCCGTAAATCGCGGTACATTTTGGTAGAACCGGGGTGAATGGTGTATCTTGAGCTGTGTGCCTCAACTAGTATCTGCTGTCTCAACTCACCAACATCCAGTACAAACAATCTTCCCTGGTAATGGAGTACATCATCTCCCTCTTTTGAGAAAGCATCAACCTCCTTTCTGAGAACTGCTTCTTTATGTTTGAGTAGGACTGGATCTTCATATTGTCTGGACTTAACTTCAACTACTAAGGATGAATCCAACCCACTTTGCATTACCACACCACCTTCAGCTGAATCCACCAACCGCACCCCTAACCGGGCTAGCCTGTGAACATCCCTTGATAACTCCTTTTTGTCTTCCTCAATATGAGTCACACTCCCCATAGACCGTCTGCTTAGGGCGTCAACCACCACATTGGCTTTGCCCGGGTGATACAGTACACTCACCTTATAGTCTTTTAGCAACTCCAACCACCTTCTCTGGTGCAGATTTAGATCCTTCCAACTCAGCATGTATTGAAGACTCTTATGATCCGTAAATATATCTACATGAGCTACATATAAGTACTGACTCCACAGTTTTAGCGCAAACACCACCGCTGCCAACTCCAAGTCATGAGTTGGATAATTCTTCTCATGAACCTTGATCTGTCTGGAGGCGTAAGCAATCACTTTGCCTCTCTGCATCAGAATGCAATCGAGTCCAACCCTGGAAGCATCACAATAAACAACAAATCCATCTGTTCCTTCTGGCAAGGTCAGAACTAGAGTAGTAGTGAGTCGAGTCTTCAACTCCTAGAAACTCTTCTCACACTCATCTGACCACTAAATTTTTTTCACCTTCTTCTATGTTAACTTAGTTAGAGGAGATTCTATAGAGGAAAAGCCTTCAACAAATCATCGGTAATAACCCGCTAAGCCCAAAAAACTCCTGATTTCGATAGGAGAGGTAGGTCTGGGTCAATCCTTCACTACTGCTATATTATGAGGGTCTACTTGTATCCTTCACCTGAGACCACATGACCTAAGAAATTCACGAACTTTAACCAAAATTTGCACTTGCTGAACTTGGCGAATAACTGGCGGTCCCTGAGTGTCTATAATGCTAATCTTAGGTGGTTTTCATTCTCTTCCTCATTGCTGGAGTATACTAGAATGGCGTCGATAAACACGATCACGAACATATCCAAATACTGCTTGAATACTCTATTCATTAAGTCCATGAAGGCTGCTAGGGTGTTTGTTAGACCAAAGGACATTACCACAATTTCATAGTGACCATACCAAGTTCTGAATGCTATTTTCGGTATGTTACACTCTCTGACCCTTAGCTGATGCTACCTTGACCTGAGATCAATCTTGGAGAAACAACTGGCTCCTTGAAGTTGGTCAAACAGATCATCAATTCTGGGTAGAGGGTACTTGTTCAGCTGATGGTAATCTATGCAGATTTTGAGAGTACCGTCTTTCTTACGCACGAATAGCACTGGAGCACCCCGGAGAGAGATACTGAGTCTGACAAAACCCTTGTCAAGAAGGTCTCTTAGTTGCTCCTTCAACTCCTTAAGCTTAGCCAGAGCCATTTTGTAAGGAGGGATGGAGATAGGCTAAGTATCTGGGAGGAGATCTATTCCGAAGTCTATTTCCCATTCAGGGGGAACTCCGGGAAGATCCTTAGGAAAAATATCTGGGAACTCACTGACTACTAGAACTGACTGGACGGTTGGGGTTTCAGAGTTGGAATCCTTGACCCGAACCAGATGATATATACATCCTTTGGAGATGAGTTTTTGGGCCTTAAGGTAGGAAATAAACCTACACTTAGGCATTGAACTGCTGCCCGTCCATTCTAACACTGGCTCGTTAGGAAACTGAAACTTGACAACTCTAGTTCTGCAATCGACTGAGGCATAGCATAAGTATAATCAATCCATGACAAGAATAAGGTCAAAGTTGACCATGTATAACTCTACAAGATCAACTGGAATAACTTTACTTAGGACCAAGATTGGGCAGTTTTTATACACCAGGCTAGCTCTAACTGACTCACCAACTAGGGTGGAGACTGAGAATGGTTCTGAGAGGACCTCTGGATTGATGTTGAATTGGACAGCTATATAGGGAGTCACAAATAAAAGAGTGGCTCCTGGATCTATGAGGACATACACGTCTAGATGGAAGAGACGTAACATACTAGTAACTATGCTAGGTGAGCCTTCCTGATCCTAACGGGAAGATAGAGCATAGAAATGATTTTGGCGCTGACCACCATTTGTACCTGATGTGTTGGCCTACTGGGATGGTCGACCAACTAGAGCTGATGATGTGGTGGATTGTGATCTCCTTCGCCCTATTGACGGGCACTCCTTAAGCTAGTGTCCAAACTGTCCACACCCAAAATAGCCCTCTCGTCCCTGAAGGAATTCTCCCGGGTGGTTCCTACCACACTTGGGGCAAGCTGGATACCTATTCTCGATACTCCCAAGCTGGATACCTATTCTCGGTACTGTGAGTCTGATACTGAGTGTCAGATGATCGACCCCTCCGATCCTAGCGGGACGGAAAGGTTGGGACGCTGACTGACCTAGGTGCTGGGGTCCTCTGCTACTGCTGCTGTGGCCGGCTACCACTACTAGACCTTTGATGGCCAGTCCTTGCCCTTTTGATCTTATGCTCTATATCCTTCAACTTTTCAGCCTCAATCTTCTGGGCATAGACAATCAAGCTAGAAAGGTCCATGTCCTTAATCAGTATCATGGTCCTGCACTCCTTGAGGAACATATTTGACACTCCATTACAAACTTCATCATGTGAGCCCTTGGCTCATATAACATCTCTGGAGCATACTTAGACAGCCTAGTAAACTCCAGAGCATACTCCTCCACAGTTCTGTTGCCCTGTCTCAAATTCATAAACTCCACCATCTTTGCCTCCCTCAGCTCCCGAGGGAAAATCTGTCCAAGAAAGTTGTGTGAAATTCTTCCCACTCCACTGGTCCTTCTCCTACTGGCCGCCCTTCTTTCCACCGGTCATTCCAGACTTGAGCTACCCCTTTCAGCTGGTAGGCAGCCAAGTCGGCACTCTCAGAGGGACTGACACCCATAATTTGGGTGATTTTTCTAATCTCATCCACAAACTCTTGTGGGTCCTCTCCCACCTTTGTTACATGAAAATTTGGAGGGTTTATCCCGGTGAAGTCCCGCACCCTCGCAGCTACTGCAGACCCAATGGTGTTCATCGGCACCACTTGTTGGTTCACCTGGTTGGTGACTGTTTGGGCCTGTAGTTGAATGATCGCCCTAAATTCAGCGGTAGACACCGAATCATCTTGAGGAGCTATCGGGGCTGGTGGGGCAGATCTGTTGACATTACCATCCCTTCTTCCATTACCGCATCTGGGAGGCATGGTTCACTAAAATGAAACAGAGCACGGATTAGAAGGGTATTTCTGGAATTGAACTTTAATACACGATAAGGAGAGTTTTCCTAATAACATCTTATAGCCTCCTCGTCATAAATGTGGCGCGCTTCACACCCATGAAAAGGACTCTACTCGATGCAGCTTTCAGACTTTCCGAGGATACTCTAAACCTAGTGCTCTGATACCAAGTGTGTCACGCCCCGAGCCTACACCCTGGACGTAACACGGTACTTGAAGCCACAAGTGACCCCAAGTAAACCCCTGGTCTATCATTCACTATAATTCGATTAAAACAAGCACATCGGAAATTTAAAGTAACAAAATTAAGGCATTTTTATGAAAATTTAAAATAAAACTTAAAACATGGAAACTGAACATCTGTAGGCCTGAAAGTCTTATAACTGATGAGTTACTGGGACAAGCCCCTATCTAACTCTAAGTCTAAAGTAAAACAACGATTGACTATAAGAGAATGAAAGTGAGGCCCTCGAATGATGAGGACTCACACTAAATCTGCGGCTGGGGAGGAGCTGAATCATGGAGATTAACGCTGCTGAATTTGGGAACCTGCAGCTGTATCATGAAATAATACAACATAAAAGTATGCATCAGTACTTTGAATGTACTGAGTAAGTGAGAGATGTAAATAACATGAAAGAACTAGTAACTGAACTGAAGTGACATGAAATGACCAACTGAAAATACTAAAACCTGATACAACTAGAATACACTGATATGATCAATAATGACCCTGGCTGATGGTCATAAACATGCCCTAAATCTGAAAGACTGAGTCTAAGATACTACACTAAATTGATCTGGACTGAGAAATCTGAGAGTGGACTAACTGACTAGTGGGAGAGTCTATAACCGACATATAACCACGTGAGCTAGACGTGATGTCCGATGTATACACCCCACCAGTAGGACCCAATATACCTTGCCAGGGTATAAAGGCATGAACTGGGTGATCACAAAAGTCTGGGCCCAATCAGGCTAAGTAATATTGTAACCTACGTTAGGAACGTAGTTCTGGGAACCTGGGTGTGCTGGAACCCCGGTCCGCTCGGTGCTAAGTTCTACTCCCATTGGAAACCTATACTAAACTGCTTCGCTGATAGCTCGAAAGTGGGGTCCAAGACTAGTCAGGGACATATAACTGAAAGTATCCTGAGAGTCTTACCGGACTAGATTCTGAAATTGGGTTTTAGACTGGTTAGAGCTGCTTATCTGGAACATCGTAACCTTCTAATAACAAACTGTAAACTAAACTAGGGTCCTGGGACTGGTCAGAGCTATATATCTAAAATGTCATGACCGCCTAATGGACCAAAAAACTAGATTCTTAGTTTGATTCTGATAACTGGGGGGCACCACTGACACCTCGAGAAAAGACTGGAGTCAAACTGATCAGTTGACAATTTTTGAATAGTTTTGAAGAGGTTCTACATTCTACTGAACTAAATTACTAAGCAGCTAATAGAGAACTCAACTCATTCCAACAACATGGGAATTCCATAATATAGCAAAATCTCAAGAATTAAAAAAATCTCATTCAACAAGGCTAAAATCATTCTTATCAATGGAATAATTGCTCAGCACGTATGTAATGAGAATTACTAATAAATTCATCCAAAAATGTACTTCCCAAACTAGTTGGAATTTAATACACAAATAGCCTTTACTAGAAAATGTAGGGCTTAAATTCCCTTTGGCAAGAACAACAACAATTTACTTATGAATTTATGAAGATCATATGAATAACAAACATGGATAATAATCCAATTGAAATTAACAAAAACCAACATGAAAATCTCTTCATACTCGAAAATCTCAAGGTTATACTGATAGGGAAATTATGGTAGGATATTGGGGGATACAGGGGAAGGACAATTCCCTCGTTGAATTCCCACATACCTGACTAAAATTCTCCTGGAGAAAGAAACTTGAACTGCTGCAAGAGATGAGAATCCCTAGTCTTGCTTGGAGGGTTCTTGAGAGGAGAATGTTCGATCTTTTTTGAGAACTAACAGTGGGGAATGATGAATGAACTATTTTCCCCACTAAAATGTCTAAAGTTAACACTAAAACGACATAGTTTAAAGCTTGGGAGAGTGGGAAATTACTAAATATCCCTTAGAAATTCGCTGAGAAAAACTGTCAGGTGCCCCTAAGGGGTCGTGGTGACTGACCACTCCTGTCAGGTATACTTCCTAGGAACCTCAGTAGGTCACCACGAGGGACCTAACGAGTCGTGGTCAATGACCATGACTTATGGTCCCCGGTCGTGGACCACACTGTCTCATTCTTGAGATTTAATGCTAAGTCCAGTAACGAGTCACCTAATGAGTTATTGGCATAGATGACAACTCATTGCCGACACTCGTGAGGTACACTAGTCAACTAAATATATTCCCAACTCAGGCCTGACCATGAGTGACTTAACGGGTCGTGGTTAGTGACCACGACTCGTGACGTCCCTCGTCAGGTACACTGTCTCCCTTCTATAAATTATTAAACCTCCTTCTCACGGTTTATCTAACGAGTCGTGAGATCACATAACGACTCATTAGGTGGGTCGTCCTGAAGCTTTTCTGCAGCTTTTTTTTCCAGATTTCCTGATTTAAGTCCCCGGGTTAGATTATAAGTTTTCAGGGCATTACAATCAAGTAGTTCATCAATATACAACAATTCTCATCATTCACATGTAAAGGATTCATAATCAAGAATACAAAACATCTATAATTGATTCATTCTTTCAAAACGTAGGGCCAACATGATTAAATATGAAATATGCAACAATTAGTACACCGATGTAGACTCCTTGTTCCTCTCATTGTTAATGATGTTTCTCTCTCAAATTATCAAATTAAAAACACGGAACTGATCTTGTTCATAATTACATGCCCAAGTGCTATTTTATAACTTAATTTAGTCAAGTTTGTCAATTTAATTAATTACATTCTCATGTGATTTTGTATAATTTCGTGCATAAACTAATCGACATGATTAGCACATGTTTTGCAGGTGAATTAAGCTTAGGAGGGACTGAAAATGATGTTTAATGCACAAAAGGATAGCATGGAAGTGAGTGCAAGGAAGTCGCATGAACAAAGCACAAGAGGTAGGCTGCCAGCCTATGCCAGCGTGCCACGCTAGGCAAGCAATGCACTTGGCGCCGTGTGTGCGCGTGCGAGAGACATGCCGGGGCAGGAGGCCTGTGCGTCAAGGACATGCCATGCCCATCCATCAGTGTGACCAGTGGCATTCCACGCTGGGCAACACGCACCAGCGTAATGCGAGGATCTACCGAGGGACAATTCCAGTAGCTGTCTGCGTTTGCTCCGTGTCACAGAGGCAAATTGGTGCGACCAGCTTCGTGACACGGCGGCAGTCCATCCACGACTAAAAAGTGCAATTTTCCCACTTACTATAAATTAAAACCTTAGCTCAAAAAGATCATTTTATTACGAAATATCTTTGGGAAACCATAAAGGAGTGAAGGGAGAAGTGAGGAACTCTACCTAGGGTTCATTGTTTTGCATTCTCTTTTAACTATTCTTGTAAGTACTTTGCTTGAATTATGCTTTTGAGTATTTTTACGAACATGAGTGGCTAAAACCCTTCCTCTAGCATTGTGGATATGTAATATGATTTTAATTGCATGAATTCTTCCTTGGTTTGAGTTTTAGTTGTTGTTTTGTCTTACATTTTTTATTATTAATGTTTTTATGCTTGATCACCATGAAAACAAACGCGTTAAGCTTAGGTAAAATCTTGAAAGAGTAACCCTATGCTAGAACATGAGAATGTAGGGGAAAGTTTCTATCTTTACGATAAGATTCGCGGTTAGGATAGAAATTATACCTAATTTGCCTTTCTTAGTTACAAAAACAGGATGAACTAGACACCGACTTAGAATTTTCACATCACCAATCGTAGAAGTAGTTGTGAATCTATGTCCGGTTAAATAATTAGAGGTATGAAAGTCCATAATCAAAGGTGCAAACTCCATAAACCACATCCATGTATTTAAATTGCTCACGAATTAGGACGTCACATCCCCACTCAATGATGTAGGTGTTAGACTAATTTGTCGTGTTTAGAGGCTCGAAAGACCATGAACATTTTAATTATGTGAGACAACAACTGAAGTTATCATACTCGAACCAGTGTGAATTATAGCATTGCATGATTATTAGGACTTAACTCTAGTTGCTTCTTATATCGTTTTTCAAGTATTTTGTGATCACCCTTAGACTTAATTACAATTTCTCGAAACTTCTATAATCAACACTTGTGAAGGCTAATTTTAACACTTGAACTTGATAATTTGTTGAATTGGTCCAGTCCCTGTGGCTTCGACATCCGACTCTGAAAAAGGGCCACTGTATTACTTGTACGACCGCATATGCTTGCGCGTGTGCTGGAGCGCAATAATTTTTTGGCACCATTGTGGGGGACTAGCGAAGTTTAGTGAATTTTTCTATTTTTGTGTGTTTTTTAATTTCCATAAGTGTTGAAAAACTTGGTCTTAGTCTTCTACATTGCAGGTGACAGGTTGTCCTTGTAGAGCTTGCAAGGAATAGAGAGCTGGTAGAACCATTGTTGGAACCTGAATGCCAACTACATTTGCTCAGGAGGGAAGCTCTAGAGCGAACTTTGAAAAGATTACAAGAGCAGCTGCAACAACGTCTACCAGTTGAGCAAGCAGAGTTGTTACCTGATCAAATGGCAGCCCAACCAGTTCGCGAAGTGGCAATCCCATTAGCGACGAATGTGACCAACAGAATCTGCAAATCGGGCCCGGAGGGAACTTTGAGCTTAAACAGAACATGGTGCAGCTGTTACATTCGAGTGGCCAGTTCACTGGGATGACTCATGAGGACCTACAATAGCACTTACAGAACTTCTTGGAGATCAGTGACACTTTTTTTCCCACCGGAGTGTCGACTGATTATGTCCGACTCACACTCTTACCATTTTCATTATTGGGAGAGGCTAAAAGGTGGTTGAAAGATGAGCCAACAAATTCCATTACTTCTTAGGACGACTTAGCAAAGAAGTTCCTCATCAGATTCTTCCCTTTAGGCAAGATATCAAGCTCAGGAGTGAAATATTTAGTTTCAAGCAGAGGCCGAAGGAGAACTTGTATTTGGCTTGGGAGAGATTTAAGTCATTATTGAGAGACTGCCCCCATCAGTAGCAGTCTAATGAGGTGTTGTACCATACCTTTGTGGAGAGTCTAGACCCACACACCAAAATCTTACTAGACTCTGCATCGGGTGGGCAAGCACTGAAAAAGACATATGATGAGTTGTACACTTTGTTGAACAGGATTGCTCAGGAAATCCAGAGTGGCACAGTGATTCATCGAGAGGGGCAGGTAAGAGAGCAGTGGGGCTGATAGAGGTGGATGGTGTCAATTTCTTGGCAGCATAGCTAGTATCATTTCAACATCAGATGATGACTCAGTTCAACAAACTGAGTATGAATCAACCACAGGGACAGGTGAATGCAGTTCAGCAGGCTCCTAGTTGGTGTGAAATCTGTGGTAATAATGGGCACAATGTAGAATCTTGTGGGGCCAATCCTAAATCGGTCAATTTTGTTGGGAATGTTCAGAGAAACAATCAGAATTTTGGGAACAACTATAACAAGAATTGGCAGAGACACCCAAATTTTTCTTGGGGTGGAAATTAGAGTCGGAGCTGCCAGCAACCTCAGCAGTAACAATATCAGTAGCAGAACAGGCAGAATGGTGGCCAGTCGAGCAGCAACAACATTGAGGAGATGTTGCAGAAAATTATGGCTACGCAGACCCAATTGGCAGAGAATCAGGCGAGGATGGCATCATATTTGAAAAATCAGTAGTTGGCCACCTGCAATATAGAGAATCAGATGGGTCAATTAGCAGCTGCTCAACACACCAAAACTCAGGGAGGGTTACCCAGTGACAAAAATACAAACTCCCAATAGATTAATGCCATCAGTCTAAGGAGTGGCAAGCAATTGGCTGATGCACCACTAAAGGAAAAGAGAAATGAGGTGCAACCAGAGCTGGTCAGACATGGTCCATCTACTGACAAGGGAGATAATCAGAGTGCTATGCAACACAATGCACAATCATCATTACAGCCAGCACAGAGACCACCACCACCATTCCTTCAAAGACTCAAGAAGAGAAAGGAGGAGTAATGCTTTAAAAAGTTCTTTGATAGTTTCAAAGAACTTCACATAAATTTTCCTTTGCTTGATGTTTTGCGGGGAATGACCAAGTACGCTAAGTACTTGAATGATGTGGTGGCCAATAAAGTCAGATTGGTAGATGTTCAAACCGTGGCACTGACTAAGGAGTGCAGCTATAGGGTAATGAGCAAGATACCGAAAAATCTCAAAGACCTAGGGAGTTTTACCCTCCCCATACAAATTGGTAAAGCTGAAGTGATAAGAGCTCTATGTGATTTATGGGAAGCAATAAATCTAATGCCCCTATCTTTGTTTAACACCTTGCGGTTGGGTCAGCTGAGGCCAACATGAATGATGTTGCAGCTGGCAGACAAGTTTCAAGTGGCACTAGATGGAGTAATCAAGGACCTTCTCATCAAAGTGGGTAATTTCATTACACCGACTGATTTCATCATACTTGATTTTGAAGTTGATGATAAGGTACCTCTGATCTTGGGATGGCCATTCTTGGCCACTGGAGGAGCAATTATAAATGTAAGAGCAGGGACCCTTAAAATAAGGGTCGATAATGAAGAAGAGCTCTTTCGAGTTTACCAAGAGATCAACCCACCCACACACTATCGAGATATTTGTAAGGTCAGTATGTTGTTAGAGGCTAAGTGTGGGGTGGTAGATTCCATAGGTCCACTACCGCAGGAGATGATCACATTTTAGCCCGAGTCTGATGGAGGGCTTCAAGAAAAGAAGAAGTTGGAGCAAGAGAGGGACAGAGTGGAGGCTGTTCCCTCAAAAAATAAAAAGAGAAGAAGATGGTTCTCAAAAGGGAATACTGTTTTGAGGATGTCCTGAGAAGGATAGTCCACGTCGTACCGCGATGTAAAATCAGGCGCTACTTGGGAGGCAACCCAAGGGTACGACAGGTATAGTTTTGTTTTCCTTTTTGTTTTTTTTGTGTATTTTCACTTTGTTGTTGTTTTTGGTGGTGAATTAAGCACAGGTTAAGGGGAAGTCTGAGTACCCTTGGGAGAGAAAGCTAAGGAGCATGGAAGAAGACGAGTGTGAGGTTGGTGATCTACTTATGCAAAAACAAAAGAAAATATGTTGTTAGCTAGTCTTAGAGGCCCAGGGAGTATTTCTCACCCTTGTTGTATATTAAATTTGATGCTTTGGGGACATAGCATATTTTAAGTGTGGGGTGAGAAAAATTTTAAAATTATGTGCTTAATGATTTCGGGTGGAGTTAGTGCTTGATATGGTAGTGGATGATGAAAAATTTTGGAGTTGAGCATAATTCACCCACCCGTTGATTTTTCTTTTCGGTAGAGAAATAAAATTCTTCTTTGTCTGTACATAGTTGTTTTTAGTCATAGTTAGGGACTTTTCCCGATGATGGATGGATGACGACCGTCTTGAGGGAAGATTAGTCAATAGGTTTTTGTTTTTGAACCCTTAGCTGATTAATGGATTGATGTTCTTGATATGTTCTATACATGATTATGAGATGCAAGTATTGTAAATTTTGAAGTATGTGTGCAGTTGTATAACTCTGTTTGAGACACCTAGGCTCTTGAATGTGACTCGATGTGCTTAAAGCTGAATTTTGCATTCTTATGATTAGCTGAGTTAAGAGTTGGCTAAATTTGTCTAGAATTGAGCATGTGCTGATAGTGTAAGGATTTTGAATATGCCATGCTATTGTGTACTGTCTAGAACTTTCCTTGTGTGTATACAAAGCGAAATGAGGGATGTAGATTGTAGGAGATGATTTAGGCATTTCTTTGAATAAGCCTAATTTTGATACCTTGTTTTACTTACCTCAAATGTCTAATCCTAGTTAGCCTATTGAGCCTTTAGCCTATTCTTTGCTATCCACAAAATGAGCCTAATCCTTTATTTTTATTAGCCTTGAATTTGATCCAAAACTCCTAAGCTCTTAAGTGAAAAGGCAAAAGAGAATGAAGGAGTGAGGAGTTGGAAGAAGAAAGAAAAGAGTAGTTGTGGGAGTTAAAGAAAAGACTAGAAGTGCACTTGTTTAAAAAAATAAATAAGAGTTAGTAGGGAATAAAAGAAGAAAAGAGCGAAAAAAAAAATCAAAGAAAATTACTCAAGTACTCCTTACTAACAACTTAAGTGTGCTTAATGAAATGGGGAAACAAAAGAGAAAAATGGGAGAGAAAAGAATAAAGGTGAAGTAGGAGGATGGAGATTCCTAAGGAAAGTATGATGTATTAAAAGTGCTTGGAGAAGATAGTCACTATTACTAGCCATAATAGTACCTACCCGCCCTTAGCTTACATTACAGCCCATCAAGTCCTACTTGATCTTACTTTCAAACATTCCTAAATTAGTGGACTAAAACACTAAAGGCAAGCTTATGGGTCAATACATGTGGCATGTGAATTCCTTGTGAGAGTGAGAGTATTTCTTATTCATATACCCATGCATTTTATAATTTAAAATCATATGAGCGAAAATGGGTAGCTCTCTTATGTGAGGTCACATGCTTGATGAAGGATAAAATTCATGTCGGAGTTCTTGATTGGTTAATTTGCATGAGTTTGTTGAGATTAAGAGTCGATTCTTGAAACTAGGAAGTCTTTACGTAGTTATATTTTATTTTAATGGTTAGTTCTTGCATGATCTATTTTTAACTTGCCATTTGAAACAATCGTTGTAGCCTTAGCTTGAATTGTCTTGCTTCAATTAGCTATGTGTGAATCTTCATATGCATGAGATGGAATGGAGTTTTTCGAGGACGAACAAGGCTTTAAGTGTGGGGTAGTGATCTTGGGCATAATTACATGCCCAAGTGCTATTTTATAACTTAATTTAGTCAAGTTTGTCAATTTAAATAATTACATTCTCATGTGAATTTATATAATTTTGTGCATAAACTAACCGACATGATTAACCATGTTTTTAAGGTGAATTAAGCTTAGGAGGGACTGAAAATGATTTTTAATGCGCAAAAGGAAAGTATGGAAGTCAGTGCAAGCAAGTCGCATGAACAAAGCACAAGAGGTAGGCTGCTAGCCCATGCCAACATGCTAGGCGTCGTGCCATGCCGTGCGTGCGCACGCGTGAAGACATGCCAGGGTAGGAGGCCTGCATGTCAAGGCCGTGCCACGCCCGTCCATCAGTACGACCAATGGCGTGCCACACTAGACACGCACACCAGTGCAGCGCGAGGATCTGTCGAGGGACAATTCCAGTAGTTGTCTGCGTTTGCTCCGTTCACGGAGGCAAATTGGCGCGGCCTGCTCTGTGACACGGAGGCAGTCCGTCCACGGCTAAAATATGCAATTTTTCCACTTACTATAAATTAAAAACTTAGCTCAAAAAAATCATATTATCACAAAATATCTTTGGGAAACCGTAAAGGAGTGAAGGGAGAAATGAAGAACTCTACCTAGGGTTCATTGTTTTGCATTCTCTTTTAATTATTCTTGTAAGCACTTTGCTTGAATTATAATTTTGAATATTTTTACGAACATGAGTGGCTAAAACCCTTCCTCTAGGGTTGAGGATACATAATATGATTGTAATTGCATGAATTCTTCGTTGGTTTGAGTTTTAGTTGTTGTTTTGTCTTACATTTTTTGTTATTAATGTTTTTATACTTGATCACCATGAAAACAAACGCATTAAGCTTAGGTAAAAGCTTGAAAGAGTAACCCTAGCTAGAACATGAGAATGTAGGGGGAAAGTTCTTATCTTTACGATAAGATTCGCGGTTAGGATAGAAATTATCTAATTTTCCTTGCTTGGTTACTAAAACGGGATGAGCTAGACACCGACTTAGAATTGTCATATCACCACTCATAGAAGTAGTTGTGAAACTAAGTCCAGTTAAATGATTAGAGGTACGAAAGTTCATAATCAAAGGTACAAACTTCGTAAACCACATTCATGTATTTAAATTTCTCACGAATTAGGACGTCACATCCCCTCTCAACGATGTTGGTGTGAGACTAATTTGTCGTGTTTAGAGGCTCGAAAAACCATGAACATAGCATTTTAATTATGTGAGACAACAACTGAAGTTATCATACTCGAACCAGTGTGAATTATAGCATTGCATAATTATTAGGACTTAACTCTAGTTGCTTCTTATATCGTTTCTCGAGTATTTTGTGATCACCCCTAGACTTAATTAGAATTTCTTGAAAATTCTATAATCATCACTTGTGAAGTCTAATTTTAACATTTGAACTTGATAATTCGTTGAATTGGTCTAGTCCCTGTGGCTTCGACATCTGGCTCTGAAAAAGGGTCGCTGTATTACTTATAAGACCGTGTATGCTTGCACATGCGTTGGAGTGCAATAGGAACATAGAAATCAAGGAACTCTCACGCTCAAAAATGATGTAATGCACATATGTCACATACCATAAGTTTGACCTTCATGTACATTTAGATTACTTAATTGTTTTAAGAGATTCAGATCATAAGAACTTTTCTTGATTGTAATGTCGGTTAAGGGATAGGTAGGAATAATATTTCTTTTATAGTGATTACCATCTTAAGCACTTTCAAGACATCTCTTCACTTTTCAAGTCCACCACCTTTTTCTTTCTTATTCACCCTTCACTAACTCACCCTTTTTCTTTCTTTTCTTCTCATGCCCCTTTTTCACTACTTGACTGCTAGTCTTTTCTTATAGAATCAATAAGAATTTTTTAATTACAGCTCTATCTTTCATTTTTCGAGCAGCAAGTAAACAACACAATTCTGTGGGCACCCCTTCCTCGATTTTTCTCCTCTTACCACAAGTTTTTCTTTCTCCCTTAGCATTATACTTCAGTGGACCTTTACTTTCAAGTTTCAAAGTGCCTAGACTACTTTGGATCAAAAATTTTGAGGTCTCACAAAAAGAGAGATTAAGCTACTTTCGTGGTTAAGAAAGAATAAAGCTTATGGCTCAAAAGGGTTAACTAGGGAGAATATACAGGAAGGTAAAACAAACATGGGAGAAAACATGACTTTTTTCAAAGAAACGCCTTGATCATATTCCAACTCCCTAACAACTAGCTATCCTGTGTACACCAAGGCAAGTTCTAGATGCTACAATATGTACACACAAGACAATTTAGCTTACCTCTCATGGCAATCAAGAATCTAGTCGGTTTCCTACAGCTACACAATCACACAATCATACTGAATAACATTTTTATTATATTATTAAGCCGTTAAAGTCATTTCGAGTCAAATTAAAGAGATATTTGTGTCTCACATGGATTCCTCACTTATGCATTCATGATGACCACTTTATTGACTCTAGTTAGTAGCTAAGTAGAATGTCACAAGAACACAAGTGAATGATCTATGACTCAATCCTAAAAAATAAAATAAAAAAGTGACGAAATTCCCTTAAGATGGTCGTCATCCATCTATCATAGGGAAGGTTACTACACTACAAATACAACGACTCCTAAAAAATGAAAAAATTACCTGGTTCAAAGGACTCCTTTTCGGAAAAAAATGGAAGCCATAAGAAAAACCAAAAGCTGGGTGAGGTATGCCAATTTTCAAAAAATTTCAAACAAAGCTTAATGAAATACTCACCCTTGACCAACAACATTTAGACTCTAAAATTAAACTAACAAACTCTAAGAATCTCAACTACCAGAGAAAAATAGAATATCCAACATCACAAGGCATCACAAGGCATCACAAGTCATCAGCATCATCAATACTAGCTATTACAAACAAGACCTAACAAATCATAGAGCTGCTATTATATAGAATGACACTATGCTATGACCTACCACAAATATAGCTATCAAAGAACAAATAGGAATCTTTCCTCTGCCCCACACTTAAACGGTGCACTGTCCTCACTACATACACAATCATATCAAAAGGTAGGGAAAAGGAACTTCCTGGGTGGCTAAGCATCATCTTCAAGATTGTAATCCTGATCCTCATTCTCATATCGCTATGAACCTGTATGAAGCCCTTAGTAGCATCATCATCCTCATCGATGTCCAAATCATAAACTCCGTCAGTGAGCATCGTGGCCTTATCATCATCAAGCGGCTCCTCAAAGGCAGGTCCCACTCTATACATCTTCTTGGCACTCTCCGTGAGTGGGTACCTAGCCTTATGGTCTTCCATATCCTTGTATGTGGTAGGTCGACCTCCTAGCCTCAACTGTAAACCTAGCATCCCAAATATGCGACCCTACCAGCTTTCATCATGAGTCTGACAATCAACTATAGTGAGGAGTGGAGCTGTGAAAGTGATGGTCTCCTTCACCTTTGTAACATCCAACATCTTGCCTGCCAGGTGCCCTGCTAGAGTTAGATAAATGATTACCTCTTCCTCCTCAATACCTACTCCTCGCAAAAACTAGGTCAAGAGATTAGGACAATAATATTTCCACCGGCAGTTGTCCCTCGATCTCCTCATGTTGTCCCGAAGCACCGCACCAAAGTTGATGGGTATCCCCTTCATAAGCATGTACACCAACACAACTCGCTCTCTAGTGATGTTTGTCATGTGTGTCACAAGGAGAAACACGACACAAACTATCTTCATCCAAACTTTCGCCTCCTTGTTTAAGTAGGAGAATGCAAGAGTGGAATGAGTGCCCTTGTGGTCCCTTTCCCAACGGGCGGATGAGTGCTCACCACATAGAGTGTGACGGATGTCACAGTAAGGTGGCTTCTCCAGCAAGATAAAGTACTCCAAAGGGTCTACCTCAGGTGTGCCAATGAAAGCATTGAACCTCTTGTAAGTGAATCCCACCACTTGACCCCTTATCTTCACTTTGGTTCTCTCTCCAAATGATGTGTCCCATTTTTTATAGAACTTCCTCACCAATGTGACGTTGCACTCCTCCAACTCAGCAAAGATGTATCCGAATCCAACTGACCATCACTAAAAATATTATTAAAATTGAGGGAACAAAAACTGACGGACAGAGTAGGTCTAAAAATCGAGGGAAAATCTATCCAGGCCGTTGGTTTTTATTTTTATTTTTATTTTTTGAAAACACTGACGTTCAAGGTAGGTTTTCTATCGATTTTGTTTTGCGTAAAAATTATTTTTTTAAAAGAAAATATTTTTTCAAAGAAAACAGACGGAGTCCCTTGACTTTTTATTAATTTTAATAAAAACTGAGGGATTATGTCGATTTTTAAAGTGTAAAATTGCATTTGAAGAGTATAAATAATAACGAAGGAAATATTTCATCAAAGATCATATTAGTCGAGTGGTAGAATTGTCAAATGCCATAGTAAATACCTGAGTTCGATTTCAAGTAGCTACATTTTTTATATATATTTTTAAAAATTGATGGACAAACCTACCCTATCCATCAATTCTTTTAAAATTTTTATTAATTTTTAATTTTTTAAAATCGGCGGACTGGGTCAACTATCCCTCTGTTTTAACTGACCCTATTAGTCGATATTGGCCCTCATTTTTTAGGCAGTTTTTTGTAGTGCATGGAGCTTGTCCCTGATGGTGGGGAACTCAAGCGCAAGGCGGCCCTCATCAATCCAATTTTCAGGAGTATACTTAGCCTCTTTCTGTGTGTTAACTATGTAAGTCCATGAGGCTCTACCTCATTTGCTTCAAATCTTCTAGCAGGGCCAGCCTTGGCTGCTGATGAACTAGCTCCCTTTGGGCCTTTTCGAAGCCTATTGAGGCTTGGTTGATCAATGACCATTACTTTTCTTTCGATTTCATGACTCCTGCCAATCAAAAATCAAGAACTTTACAAAATTATTCCTTGAATAACACAGCTAACGAATAAAGTGTTAAAGGTGCAAATTTGACCCCATACTTAATTTGCTAGCACACTTGTGAGACTTGTCCAATGGGGTACACAAGATGTCCACCATCATCATCCAGTCTCAACAAAACTAATTTTTTTACCAACTCTAACTACAACCAAGTTCATCGATTTTTTTCTTTTTTTTCTTTTTTTTATACCAACTCTCCCCTCACTTTTAACTCTTCAGGAATGCATCAGTTTGGCCATCCCTCTCACTTTCCCACCTTCAATTCATAATTCAAGTAATTCATATATAGAAGTAACTATATTCAATTCATTCAACAATCCACAAGCAATTTACTAACATCCATAATGAATTAATCATGAATTTCAACAACTCAAAAATTATTCACGAGCAAGAATTCAATCACCATATACTTTCTCTCTCTACAATCAATGCACCTACACACCAAATTCAAGAATTTAATTCACAATCTCCATTCATCCCCATAATTTCAAATCATTATATTCAAAAAATAATAATTTACCCAACAAGATAACACATTATCATGGAACAATTTAAGAATTTAAAGCTCATGAAACCCACAATATAAAACTTAAGTTTTTCACCAACCATGGTGATTTGGGTCTTTAATCATGGATAAGAAGGGTGTGGGAGCATACTTTTAACATTACATAAACAAGAGACAAGAAATATACTTACTTGATTTGAGAAGAGGAGCTTCACCAAACCTTGGAGAAGACAACACTGGAGGGAAAAGGGGGAGAGGGAGTTATAGGTTAACAGGGGGAGAAGAGAGAGAATTTTTATTATTTTTTCAACTTTTTGATGGAAAAGGATGATTGAAAATTTAAATAAGCGTGTGGGGCCTGATATTTTGGTAATTTTAAGGTCTTTGAGTCAACATTGACCCATTTGACCAAAAAAAGTTTTGGCCATAATGCACCTAGCGCGTCGCCCCCTCTAGAGCCCCACAGACTTAGAAAAAAAATTTCTTTGGGAATTGGGGCTGGCGTGGTGTGCCACCCATAGCACCAACATGACAATTTTTTTCTTCTAAAGTTTAACACCTAGCGCCTCACGCCAGGTATCTCACCCAAGACTTAAACTTTTTCAGCTCATTTTCCCAACTCTTTTTGCCTCCAAAGCTCTGTTCGACTCTAAATAAAATAAAGAAAAATATAAAAATGATAGAAAGATGGGTTGCCTTCCACCAAGCGCCTTAGTTATAGTCGTGGGATGACATTCATGGATTTCTCTCATGCAGCGCCTAATTCAATATCACGGCACGACTATGGTCACTTTCACTCCTTCATCTGAGTGAAATGGTGACCAAACTTACAATTTGTTGAACTTTCATGCAGCACCGCTGCTCAACTAATTGATTACATCCTCTAGGTTCTACTGTCGGCTTAACTATGAAGTCCTCATAGTGAGGAGGCACCCTTGCAGCTCTAAACACCTCGAAAACTACTTCTTGACCATCCACCTTCATAGACATCTTGTCTGTCTTTACCTGTATGACAGCATCGGCGGTGGCTAAGAATCCTCTCCCCAAAATGAGTGGAACTGCTGCATCATCTTTGTAGTCTAGGATTATGAAGTCCACCAGAAGGATGAATGGTCCCACCTTTATCAAGACGTCCTTAGTTATTCCATCTGGGTAGGCAAGAGATCAGTCTGCAAGCTGTGGGAGTCATTGTGGTAGGACGTGGTTCATCTAGCCCCAAAGTTTTAATTAGGGATGCTGGCATCAAATTGATGCTTGCACCCAAATCACATAAGGATGAACCAACTTCCTTATCTCCAATCTGTCATGCCCCACCTTGGGAGGCGTAACTGGCACCTAATACCACACTGGGATCGGGGCTGACCAGGCTGGGCATAAACACCTTTGGTGCTTGCAAGTAACACAGAATCAAGAAAAAAATAGTTATATCTCGACTGTAGATACAGTCTCGGGCCGACAACGCCACACAACAAACCTGTTAAAAAACAGCTAACCCAACAGTCACATTAACAAAAGGATCCTATGCGGGCCGACAAGACCACCATACTATCTAAGTTATAACAAAAGTTAAACAGGCAGTCATATATAAACTATAGCTGACAAGGTTGCTAACAGGTAGCTAAACTAGGTCCCATACGGCCAACAATGCACAAATAGCTAGGAACTAAAGATGGTGGTCTGCAAGCCTCTAAGAGTGAAATATATTGGTCAGGACAGGGCCCCGACCTACCCAATATCTATATGGTAAAGGACAAGAAAACCTTTACTACCTGACAACTCCAAATGAAAGGAGCTGACCAATCTACTGACTCTGAATAGCTGCTAAAGAGGTCCTGAAACCTATTCGTCTAAACCTGCAGGCAAGTATGCAGCGCCCCATATGTGGGCGTTAGTACAATATGTACCGAGCATGAAAGGCAATAATAAAACTAAATAGAAGTTTATAAAGAACTAAAAGTAAACAACAAAAAGGAGCAGAAGTTAACTTGTATGCTTTTATAACCATAACCTGCATCTAGTAGACAACTATATAAATAAGGGCATAAGCTATATCTAGGAAACAAGTATACAAACAAGAACCTAACTTGGCCCCCATAGGCCTGGAAGGTACAATCAACATAGAACGAACCTACCTGAGCCCCCATAAGTCTCGGTAAGTACTATACAATCTATATACACCTAACCTGGTCACTATGGTGTCACACGTAACTATAATCGAACCTATCCAGCCTCTAGGACTGCAACTGAGCCCATGGGCTCCTGTAACTATATATGAGCCCTCTCGGCTTCTGTAACTGCACCCTAGGCTCACAAGACTCCATTGAGGGTCAGTAATGCCATTACGACCTAAAGGAAAGCCATACGCAAATGAACTTTGATACTTCCTTGTAGGCATGAATATAAGTCGTTTCGGACACCACATAGCTCCTCTGAGCACTCTGTAGCCCTGTAAGCAATGATACAGTTTGCAATCCTGAGGTCATTTGACAGGAGACCAACAGAGGTAGGTCAATCCCTACAGGAGTACGATGCAATAACTTCAATATAGTCACTCACTAGGCGTATCTAGCTCTTTAGGCTTAACACAACTGCTACTCTCCCCTAAACAGTCTATATAGCTGCCAATAGACACAACCCATGTTCCTACACCGGACCAGTGGATCCTAACAGTGTCTATAGCCTTTGTTAGTTAGGCAGACTAGGGAGAGGTCAAGGGTGACCTAAGTGGTACTCTAAAGGTCATCCTAGGACAATGATAGCTTATAAGCGAACAATGAGGTCGTAGGCGACCAACTATTTAGTTCCTTTGCTTAGAACGACTATAAGGCTGCTACTAATCTAACATGCTCCTAAGTAGATAGCCCTAACTTCCCACATGCAGCTTACTATATTTCTTAGCCTGAAGGTGATATTGTACTACTATTGTTCTAGTCCCTTAGACATTAACTTGGTATGTCCGGACAACATATAGCTCCCTTGAGCAATTCATAGCCCTGCGGGCAAGTATATCTGGATCTAGCCCCATGTACATAGGTGTCTACAAGAGTATCCTGAGGTGTTGGACCCACATCTAATCTCTGATAAGTTTTCCCCCTTAAGACGTTACTTAGTCTATCAAATTTCTAACAACTGGGGTGGTTTCCTGAGTGACCTATACAACAAGTAGTAGGTTGACTGAAGCTAACGGTCACTAACCGTAGCCAATCATATGGCAGGCTATCACTCAGTTCCGCTGACTCAAGGTAAGACCATCCTATCAAGATTCTGTCCCTGGAGGCATCGTGACACGACAATGGCCTACGGATGAGCTTTACTATCTATATAGGCATCAAATAGAATGTTATATAACCTAGCTACTCCTTATGTTGTCCAACTTTACTAAGTTAGGACCAACAGCTGTCCACAAGCTTCGAAGGCCTTGATACGATAGCGAGACATCATAATACCATTAATACTGTGAACAATTGAACATGGAAGTTTCTGTAACGCCCTTAGCGTTTGCCATATTGTGCACCCTTAGCCCCGATAGGCAATACTATGATCTAACCTCAATTCATCTCGTAGCATCTAACCACAACATATATAATCATTATCTATTTGCAACAGCTAACCACAACATACATACATTCAATTCACTTACAAACGTATGGGTCATATCAACTATACGAGGAGAATAACTTGCTGAAGAGGTTAGCCTTAACATACCTCGAATGCCGATTTTCGTTCACCCAAACAGTTCCAACCTGTACCGATACTCCCACCAAATAGCATTCCTATGCTGAGAAAATAAGGCTACTTTCAACACTAAGACTCAGCAAATAACGATATCATTCAACAACATGAACTACAACTCAATTTCATTCAATTCGGCTAAAAACTTACATATTTCCGAGATTTTAGAAGGTAGAAATACTTACCTATAACTTGTAGCCTCTTAGGACTCAATTAGAAGTGATTTCTACAACTTTTACTTGGCGGTGTTTTGTTATTCCGAGCGAGTTTTCATGAAATAACTCCGCAGGGACATCCCTCATAGGCCTGAAACTAGTTATCTAAGATGAATTTGCATTTGAATGGAGCTTAACGACATAAGTTAGCTAAAAACTTATGAAAAGTTGAAGAGAAATATTACCTGGCCGAGGGTCTGTTCTTGGGAAATTTTTAATGAATTCTCTTGAACTTAAAATATATAAATAGGCTTGAGGCAGTGGCTAAGGGGCACGGGGCGCCACCCATCGCTCTAGGCCACGGGCGCAATGCGCTGGCCATGGTATTAGGCTGGCAATGCGGCGCAGCGCCCAGAGTACCCAGCCTCCATCCCTGGCCTCCAGCTCGCTCGACATCGTACTCGTATACTCATCCCCCGAGCCCTTTTATACATGCGTCGTACTCCAAAACTCTAAACATACATATGCACGCATCGGTTAAATGATAGAAAATTATGGGGTGTAACATCATCCCCCCTTAGGAACATTCATCCTCGAATGTAACTTTAAGCTTAAGAGACTCAACTATTTTAACCATGGCACGAAAAATTTCGGTAGAGTTTCCTATATAATATGGACTATTCGAAAACCTAAAATGCAGAATAGTCCAACATAGGCGCCTCACAGGATGATACAAGCAATGATAAGCATAGCTCCATATAAAAGCGAACAACTAAACAATACTGATATTATAAGTAACATGACAATGACTAAACAACAATCTCACTTCAACTATATAATCTAGGTCAAGCCTGAAATAAGTGAGGATATCTAGACCTCATGTCATCCTCAGCTTCCCAAGTCATCTCCTCTACATTTCTGTTCCTCCATAGGACCTTAATGGAGGCTACATCTTTTGTTCTCAATCTACGAACCTAGAGATCTAGTATAGCAACTGGAGTCTCTTCATAGGACAATTCTTTAGTGACTTGAACATCCTCCAACAAAACAACCTGGGATGGGTCTCCTATGAACTTTTTGCAGCATTGACACATGAATAACTGGATGAACAATTCTAGCCCTGCAGGTAGTTCTAATTCATATGCCACTCGACCTATCCTTCGAAGGATTCAATATGGGCCAATGAACCTAGGGCTAAGCTTGCCCTTCTTGCCAAATATCTTCATGCCCTTCATCGGTGAAACCTTAAGAAATACCTAATTATCAACATTAAACTCCAAGTCTCTACGCCGAACATCGAAATAGGACTTCTGATGACTTTGGGCTGTTAGTAAATGCTCACTGATAAGTTTCACCTTTTCTTCTGATGATGTATCATATCAGGTCCGATCAACCCTGACTCCCCTACATCCAACCATCCTATGGGGGACCTACATTTTTGCCCATATAAAGCCTCGTAAGGTGCCATCTGAATAGCAGAATGATAACTGTTATTGTACGTGAATTCAATAAGAGGTAGGTGCTCATCCCAGCTTCCTCCTCAATCTAGCACACAAGCCCGTAGCACGCCCTCGAGCATCTGAATGGTGCGCTCTGCCTGACCGTCTGTCCGGGGATGGAATGTTGTACTTAAGTTAACCTGCATCCCTAAACCCTTTTGGAACGAATTCCAAAATCTAGCTGTAAACTATGCCCCTCTGTCAGAAATAATAGATGTTGGGACACTGTGCAATCAGACTATCTCCTTAATATACAACTCAACATAATCTTCTGCTAAAAATGTAGTCCTGACTGGCAAGAAATGGGTTGATTTCGTCAACTTGTCAACAATGACCCAAATGGAGTCTAATTTTCGCCTGGTGCGAGGTAAATTTGTAACTAAATTCGTAGTGACTACTTCCCACTTTCACATAGGCACAACTATTTCTTGAATTAGCCTAGCTGGTTTCTGGTCTCCACCCTCTCCATGCTGTCCATTGGAGCTCTGTCCTACCACCCAACAATATCTTTCTTCTTCCCATGCCATCAGTAGATCTTTTTTATAATCTAATGCATTTTCATCAAACCCGAGCGGAGAGAATAATGGACATGGGGTACCTATGCTATAGTATACTAACAAAGTCTTTCCATATTTGTAAAGTAGAGTCAACCTATGGGTCCTAAGACTCTGCCCCCTGCTATTTTAAAGACCGATGACTCCTTATACTGGGCTTTGTCTCAGGGCTGTACTAGGTTAGGGCCCCCATATCGTCACTCCTTCGCCTCCACAACTAGAGGTGATTTTGCAGTATTCTAGGTCACAATCTAATTACCCTTTAAATGTCAGCCTGATGCTTATTTCTTTACATTCAGCGGTAATTCAAAACTCTATCAGTCGGCTACAGCCTAGAGGTGGTTCTGTTCTCCTCCAGAGCTAGATGCTCATGTCATGCCCTTACTTCTATAGGCTGAAACCCAGGGTTCATGGCTCATGCACCGTACTGGCAAGGATACTACTGGCTAAGTCTACTAACCTATATCGTCCTGAACCGCACTCGGGCTGGTTCACATTATATAATCTCCATTCAACATAATAAGCTGGAGGTCATAGGCTTTATTCTCCAAGTAATTCCCTACCACTATCAACACACTGAGGTGGGATTAGCCTATTTCTGACCTGAGCTTTACTATTGCTGGGGGACTATTACTTATGGACTCTCACAAGTACTCGACTACTCTTAGTAATCTTACCTGTCATTCTAATCTTTACTGTAGTGAGTGTCTAGGTGGCTTATCTAAGTACTAGGGGTCCTGACCACTCTTCTATGACACCCCTGTGGAATCAATGGGTCTAGTCCTCCTTTACTATTTACTCGTGGCAACATACCGTCAATACTTATGCTTTCTTCTATACTGAAAAAGGGGCTAGGAGGTGGGAAATAACCATATCAATCTATGATGGGGCTAAGGTATGAAACTCAAAAAACTCTAAAGGCTGGAGGTAAAAATCTCGCAATTTCACAACCTCTCGCGCCTTTCAGGTAATCCAACAGTAATTGTTGTCCCTGTCTAATACTGAGTATCTACTAAATAAGCCAACATATATACTACACTCCTGACCTCCTGTTCCAAGGGTGTATAAAGAACTGGGAATAGTGCTGGCATATCTGTTACCTTATGACGTCCCTGGTGCCTTAGGAGGATGCTGGGGAGATTAAAAAGAATGTGTCTCCTTCACCTTCAAGCTGGGCTGTCCCCCAACTGTGGCACCTCGTTGGTATCCTCTCCTGCTGTTGTATCTAACTTGTAGCTATCTTTAGGTTGTCTCATATCAAAAATTATTCTAGACAGACATAACAATGAAAGCTTAGGGACTCGATCTTATACAACTCGGCTCTATAGCACGATTTGAGAAGAACGAGGGGTAACCATACTATCATGCCTCAAAGCCTCTTGCTTATAATATGTGGTGCATAAAATATTTATATACAAGACTCTACTAGACACGACTTGCAGACTCCCTAGGATACGACGTTGCTCTGATACCAAGTTTGTCATGCCCCACCTTGGGAGGCATAACTGGCACCTAATGCCACACTCGGACCCGAGATGACCTGGCTGAGCATAAGCACCTCTGGTGCTTGCAAGTAACATAGAATCAAGAAAATAAACATCTATATCTCAGTTGAAAACACAGCCTCGAGCCGACAAGGCCACACCACAAACCTGTAAAGAAGAAGCTAACCCAGCAGTCATATTAACAAAAGGATCCTATGCTGGCCGACAAGACCACCATGCTGTCTAAGTTATAACAAAACGAAAACAAGCAGTCATATATAAACTGTAGCTGGCAGGGCTGCTAACAGGTAGCTAAACTAGGCCCCACACGACCAATAATGCACAACTATCTAGGAACTGAAGATGGTGGCCTGCAAGCCTCTAAGAGTGAAATATATTAGTCGAGATAGGGCCCCAGTGTACCCAAAATCTATATGATAAAGGACAAGAAAACCTCAACTACCTGGTAACTTCGAATGAAAGGAGCTGACCAATCTGCTGACTCTGAATAGGTCCTAAAGAGGTCCTGAAACCTATTTGTCTAAACTTGCAGGCAAGTATGCAATGCCCCACTATCCCGAGTGAGCTTCGAGTGGCAAAGACCCTTCGGGTGAGCCACACTCAGTCTAAGAAGGTGATGAGGTTGTTGTGGTGACCGGTTCAGTTGAGGGGGTGACCATTTCCCCGAGTGTGATACCATTGAGTGCACCAGCCACTGCTAGCACCATGACTGCAGCGGAGGGAAGTGTGCTTACACACCTACCTCCACAGGATGAGAGGAGCTCTTAGAGTGCCACAGGTATGTCCCTTCCCAGTTCTTACATTTTATTCTTTGGGGACAAGCTTGCTTTTTAAAGAAGGGGGGGTGTATACTTGTGATTTTTGGGTTTTAACTTTTGTCAGAGGGTTTTTGTTTCCATATTTCTTTTTCCTCAGACATGCTATCTACTAGAATGACATGTTTAGGATTTTGTGTTTTGTTTAGCTAGAAGTAGTTTAGGAGTACTTTACATCCAATAAATGCATATGTTTTGAATTATTGAAAAAATGACCCTTCTTTAAAATTTTTTGGTATCTAGCTGTGTATGTTAACTGCAATGCATTGCTTCTATGGATCTTTGTATGGCATTTAGTATATTAGCATGTGTAATTGTAGTTTAGCTATGCATGAACCAGATAGGTAGAATCACGTGAGTGAGTGTGGATGCTTACCTAGTTCAATACTGCATAAAGAATCTAGAACTTACTCGATTGGTGTTTACATATGATGTATTGGTTGGGAAAGGATCATAGGTTGTTTTTGATTTAGCCCAATTTATCTTTAATTACCCAAATAAAAATGAATCCCTTGATCCCAATTTTGAGCCTAAAAGTTGATTATTTTTCTTTGATTACCCATTCACCTTTGTTATGTTTATAATGAACCTGTTTGGCCCTGGTTCCTCCTTGGACATTATGAACCTCAACTCAGGCAAAATGCCTAAGTTTAGGGTGGCTATAGTAGGGGTGCGTAGATTGTGAGGAGGTGGAAAAGAAAGGAAAGAGTCAAAGAAAAGTGGGGTTTGGTGTGAAAGAAAAAAAATGAATAAAAAAGAGCTGAAATATAAAAATGAAAAGAAAAGAAAGATAGTTGAAGAAGAATAAAAAATACACCACACTCACACATTGCATTTTAATGGTGAAAAAGGAAGGTAAAAGCTGAAAGGAGAAGAAAGAGGTAAAAAGTGTAAAGTGAAGCCATGTTGTGTAGTGCCAAGGAGGGTTAATCACTAATATCGATATCTACCATACCCAACCCGAAGCCTACATTACAAGTCGAGAAAAGTCCTATAGTGATCCTAGCCTAACTATCTAAAAAAATAAAACTAGAGCAAATATAGGCAAGCATATGGTATCCGACGTGTAGTATTTGGAACTTCATTTTGAGAGTGAGAGTCTTACTTGATTAGTCCCAAGTTTCATATTTCTATATATCTTTGAGTTTTGGCGATTTCATTTGTTGTGAGGGTACATGGTTTGTATTGCATTATGCTAGTTTTCTATGTGAATAGCACTAGTCATTGCTTAATTCTCTGCTGATAGTTAGATGCCATATCTTGATCCCTGTATGTCAAAAGTTGTAGTTACATATGTGCATAGTTGACTGATGAGTTGACAGTTTACCAACTCATTAGGCTTTAAAACTTAAATTTTTGCTTAGTCTTTGAGTTGATTATATGGATTTTATGCCCTTTTCACTTTTGTTGTGTGCAGATGACTAAATGTGAACAAAAGAACAAAAATGGAGCAAAAAGAAGGGAGTGAGAGTAAATCGGCTATCCACCGATGAAGACCAGCAAAACGCCGGCCAAAGGCCAAATATCACTGTCTCTGAGGAATAATGTCACCGGTGATTCACCGGTCCAGTCACCGAAGGACACCCAAAGTTCTGGAAAATAACATGAAGATCTGGCGATTCACATATCGGCATCGGCTAAATGTAGGGTGAACAGACGATTCTCACTGGAGTTGTGTAAGGGGCCAAATAATACACTCGGCGGTTCGCGGATTAGGACCGGTGAACCGCCGGTATCTCCGCCGATTCTAGTATGGTGCTCAGCGGTATAATTGTCCAAAATGGGAGAAGAGATAAAAGTGCCCTACTTTTCAGGATATAAATAGCAGATAAAGTACTTTTTATAGATATATGCAGAAGGAGAGATAGAAATAGAGATATTGAGAGAGAGCAAAATATATATATCACATCACTGTTTCCTTTTATAGCTGAAGAACATTCTCTTAGTTGAACTAGAGAGATTTTGATTGGTCAATTTGGAAAAAGTACTCTGCTCTATTTCTTCTTTGTAATAGTAAGTTTCAGCTGTTGTTGGAGATTATTTTGTGAAATTATTTTTTCCACTCTTACTATTAAACTCAATGAAGCTATTGATGAATGTGTTTCTGAATTTCTTAATCATGAGTAGCTAAATCATTGACTAGAGGTGTGTGATGATCAATACTTAATTAGAGTGGGTATTTCTAGAGTCATCTTCATATTGTTCAAATAAGTGTAACTTTGTTAGATTCTCTTCAATCTATAAAGAAAGATCCATTGATTATGATATGGGTCTATTTATTCTTTCTTGATTGTTGCTTGGAAAAGAATAATTAAGTATTGAAAGAGAATTGAATAGTGGGTATGGATAAGAGATTGTGAAATTGGGCTAGAAATAGCTGAAATTGCATTCTCATTCCTCATTAGCAGCTAATAGCTAGAAATTAGTGCAGATGCTAATCCAAATCGAATCGGGTTGAGCTAAATCGTGCCTAAAGGTTTGACAAAACTCTAGCAAGAGATAGTTAAAAGGCTGAAAAGCTGTAATTACCCATTGCCCAAGATTATTTACACTTGGTGAACTCATAAGATGACCTAGAATGTTCCAATCTAGTTAGTATTTCACCTACACCACACCTCTAGTCGTTCACACTCTTGTTGATAACTTTGCTGATCTTGCTATTTCATTTCACTAAATAACCCAATATAATTCACTGAAAATTTGAATCCCCTCAATTTTATTTGCTTTTATATTGAATCCACTTGATGCAAGCTAACTTCAATTTCTCAATCGACAATTGTAACTATCATTCCCTAGTCCTCGTGGGATTCGACCTCGGCACTCGTCGGGTTACTTGTTTTGATACTTCGACCGTGTATATTCTTTGCATGAAGGATATATTTTGGACGTTAAAAAAAATGGCATCATTGTCGGGGACTAGCGCTTGATATTCTTGTTTTTATTGTTAAGTTGAAATAGTTTTGCATCGTAGCTACTTGACGTGAGTTTGTTGTGTTGTTAAAATCTCACAACCACATGAGTCATCACTCCCAAGAAAGGGATAGCTCAGCGGAAGGTAACATGGAACACGATGAAGATAATCTGGTGATGCAGGAAATTGCGGGAGCCATTCACCTACCACCGAAGGTAGGGAATGCAGTATTTCATGTCACAAGTACCGTGCTGCACTTGTCGCAAATGAAGGGACTCTTAGGCAGAAAACCAAGTGAGGACGTGAATCAGCATTTGAGAAACTTCTTTGAGATATGCCAACCCTTCAATATTACAAATATCAGTCAAGAGTCAATCCGGTTAAGACTCTTTCCTTTCTCACTACCGGGGGGGGGGGCAACAATGTGGCTGGAGGAACTCCCTCCGGGATGTATTACTTCCTGGAAAGAGATAACTGAGGCTTTTTTGGATCATTTTTTCCCTCCATCAAAGATGTTTCAGTTGAGGGACGATATTACAAATTTCAGGGAAGAACCAGGAGAGACTTTGCACGAGGCATTGCTAAGGTTTAAAAAGAAGGTTGCTCTTTGCCCAATTCATGGACTGGCGGATGGAGTGCTTCTCCGAAGCTTCTACAGGGACCTTGATTCAATCAACAAGTCCGTGGCCAACAACCTAGCTGGTGGTTCTATTATGGATCAAACATATAGGCTGGCCAAAGCCCTTCTAGACAAACTGACAAAGACCAATAGGGCTTGGCACAAGAGAGAAACAAATGTGTCCACTCATGAGATCAGCTTAAGTGCATTGGCGGCTGAGTTGCGAAAAAGAGATAAAGAGCAGGATGAGAATCTTGCCAAGATGATGACACGGTTAGGATTGATGACAAAGCACGTGATGGGAGCAGGGCCTAAGGTGGTAAATGTTGTGGGAATGCAAGGTCACCTCCATATCCACAACGTTTGGCCAAGAAAAAGAAGGACGACTAGTTTAAAAAGCTTGTAGAAATATTTAGCAAATTGTACATAAATATACCATTAGTGGATGCTCTACTCCAAATGCCCGGTTATGCAAAGTTTATGAAAGAAATGCTGAAGAAGAAAGGTGTAGCGTAGAGGTCATAACTCAGTAATTGGCTAAAGGTTTAAAAGACCAGAGCCATAGTTTACTCTTTCCCGACCATCAACCTAAGAGAGAGGTTAGCTGAAAAATAATATAAATTATACATGCCTGGATGTTACGCCTTAACCTTAGATTGTTCGTGCTATTGTTTAAATCACATTTTCTTATTTTAATTAGAGTAACATTAAATATTACTCTTTGATAACTTTTAATTCGGTGTGTTATTCATATACTTGCATAAAGAAATTGTGACTACTAAAGTACAAAAAAAATTATTACCTCTCAGCTACAGTCCTTGTGGGTTCAATACCTGGCTTGAAAGAGCCACTATATTACTTGTACGACCACGTGCACTTGCATGCATTGGGGTGTGAATAGGCACCTAAGCGGCAGGTCACCGACGGATCGCCGATGCAATCCGTGAACTACCGGTGGATCACCGACCGAGAAACAGATAACTGTGCACAAAATACATGGCAGAGGAAAATTAAAGCGGCGGAACGCCGGTGTGATTCGGCAAACTATAGATGGACTCACAGCTATTGCCGCACAGATAGCTGCATTATAGAATCAGATCAACACTCATTTTAGTAGCATGAGCTTGGGGCGGTCACAAGCTCCAGTCAATGCAGTCCAGCAGGTATGGTGTGAAGTTTGTGGTAGCAGTGAGCACTCTGCTGATGTATGTGGTGCTAATGCAGACTCATTTTATTTTGTTGGGAATGCGCAAAGGTGAAACAGTTAGCAGTACGGCAAAAATTACAACCCCAATTATAGGAACCATCCAAATTTTTCCTGGGGTAGTAATAGTCATCAGGGGCAAAGTTCAAATCAGGGCTTGCATAGGAACCAAGGGGCTCATCAGAATTTCCAGCCTCAATTCAGAGGGAATAATGCACCCCTTTAGTCTAGCAACATCGAGGACATGCTGAAGACCATTATAGCTAACCAAGCTCAGATGCAAGCTGACCAAGTAAAATTGACAGCTGACATGAAAAACCAGCAGTTGGCCACAAAGGCTTTGGAGATTCAGTTGGGACAGTTATCTGGAGCGCAAAATACTAGACCGCGGGGTGGGTTTCCAAGTGATACAGACACAAATCCCAAGCAGGTGAATGCTATCACCACTAGAAGTGGAAAGAAACTAAAGGAGTTAGGACCCGAAAAGCCACCACAGCAAGCTGAAACAACAGAGCAGGCTAAACAGAATGATAATGTGATGGGGAGTGAAAAGGCAGCAGATAATGAAAGACCACCGCCCCCTTTCCCACAGAGATTGCGGAAGTATAGGGAAGAAGCATGTTTCAAGAAATTTATGGAAGTATTAAAGAAGGTGCACATAATCTTCCTTTGGTAGATGTTTTGCACTCACTGAAGAGAGCACCTCTCGAATATAGAATAGATTTCCTACAAAGCTCAAAGATCCGGGAAGTTTTACTATCTAGATTACTATTGGGAAGTCCATTCGAGCTTGTGGTTTGTGTGATCTGGGACCGAGTATTAACTTAATGCCTACATCTATATTCAAGAAGTTAGGGTTGGGTAGTCCCAGACCCACTACAGTAATCTTGCAGCTAGCCGATCGTTCATTGGCAAGGCCAGATGGAATTGTGGAGGATGTGCTAGTGCAAGTGGGCTCCCTTATTTTCCCTGTGGATTTCATAATTCTTGATTTTGATCCAGATTCGGAAGTCCCATTTATTTTGGGGACATCCCTTTTTGGCAGGTGGGCGAGCTCTAATCGATGTAGCTTCTGGGAAGCTAACCATGAGAGCTCATGATAAGGTGGAAGTATTTGATGTCTACAAGGCCATCAAGCTACCGGCTATTTATGAAGAGTTGTCAGTCATCACTATTGTGGACCAAGAGACCGCATTTCAGCTTATTGGCCCAAAGGATCCCTTGAAAGAGCATTGGTGGGACATGGTCAATCAGGGGATGGGGCAATAGATGAAATGGTTCAAGCTCTGAATAAGGCTAAAATGTTCTTTCGGAAGCAGGCGTTTGAGCCCTTGTAGCAGTCCTTAGAATCACCACCAAAGCCATCAATAGAGGAGGCACCTAAACTGGAGCTAAAAGCAGTGCTCCACACCTGCAGTATGTATTTTTGGGAGAAGATGACACATTGTCTGTCATTATTTCAGCAGAACTAACAGATTCACAGGTTCAAAAAGCGTTAGTGGTTCTGAGAAGGCGAAAAAGAGCTATGGGATGGCAGATGTCAGACATCCGGGGAATCAGTCCATCTTTCTGCATGCACAAGATATTGATGGAGGAAGGATCTAAGCCAATTGTACAACATCAAAGGAGGCTAAACCCGGTGATGAAATATGTAGTCAGGAAGGAGGTGATTAAGTGGCTACATGCAGGAGTGGTGTATACGATCTCTGATAGTGAGTGGGTCAGCCCAGTTCAATGTGTCCCGAAGAAAGGGGGTATGACAGTTGTCAATAATGAGAAGAACGAGTTGATTCCCACTCGAACAGTCACAGGTTGGAGGATTTGCATGGATTATAGGAAACTAAATGAGGCCACTCGTAAGAATCACTATCCCATACCATTTATCGACCAAATGTTGGATAGACTTGCAGGGAAGGAGTATTATTTCTTTCTAGATGGCTATTCTGGCTATAATCAAATAGCTATAGCCCCATAAGATCAGGAGAAGACCATATTCACTTGTCCCTATGGGACATACGCCTTCATGCGTATGCCCTTTGGGTTATGCAATGCACCATCCACTTTCTAGCGATGCATGATGGCAATATTTCATGATATGGTGTAAGACTATGTTGAGGTATTTATGGATGATTTTTTTGTTTTTGGTAACTCGCTTGCTGTATGTTTGAAAAATTTAGACAGGGTTTTGGCGAGGTGTGAAGACTCAAACCTGGTGCTCAATTGGGAGAAGTATCACCTTTTAGTCAAGGATGGCATTGTTCTTGGCCATAAGGTGTCTCACGGAGATTTGGAGGTTGATCGCGCAAAGGTTAAGGTGATTGAGAAGCTACCACCATCAATATCGGTTAGGGGTGTCCACAGTTTCTTGGGACATCCTGGCTTTTATAGATGGTTCATTCGGGATTTCTCAAAGATTTAGACCAATGTGCTGACTATTAGAAAAATATGTGAAGTTTGAGTTTGGAACAGAATGTGTGAAACCATTTGAGGAGATGAAGAAGAAGCTGGTGGAAGCTCCCATTCTCATTGCTCCTGACTAGGAACACCCCTTCGAGCTGATGTGTGATGCCAGTGATGTTGTTGTAGGGGCAGTATTAGGGCAGAGGAGGGAAAGATTTTTCACTCCATCTACTATGCAAGAAAAACGCTAGATTCCGCGTAGGTGAACTACACAGTCACAGAGAAGGAGATGTTGGCACTTGTTTATGCATTTGACAAGTTCAGGTCCTATCTGGTTGGGACAAAAGTGGTGGTACATACGGATCATGTTGCAATTCGGTATTTATTCAGCAAGAAAGATGCAAAGCCCAGGTTAATTAGGTGGATATTATTGCTGAAAGAGTTTGACTTAGAAATCCGAGATAGGAAGGGCAGTGAAAATCAGGTCGCAGATCACCTGTCACGACTAGAGGACAGGTCACATGTGAATGAGGTTAGGCGTATCCGAGAAGAGTTCCCTGATGAACAACTCTTGGCACTGAAGGAGGCGGAACTCCCTTGGTTGGAGTATACCCACCAGAGGCAACCGCCAACAAAGAAAGAAGCTGAAGCATGAATCCCGGTACTATATGTGGGATGAGCCATATTTATTCAAGCAAGGACCACATCAAGTAATGAGACGGTGTATTCCAGAGAGTCAAATAGGTAAGGTGTTGAGAAGCTGTCATTCATCACCGTATGGCGGTCATCATGGAGGAGAGCGTACCGCTCATAACGTGCTCCACTCCGGTTTCTTTTGGCCAAAAGTATTCAAGGATGCAGCAGCATATGTCAAGTCCTGTGATCAATGTCAGAGAACGGGGACAATCAGCAGGAAACATGAGATGCCATTGCATAACATCTTGGAAGTTGAGGTATTCGATGCGCGGGGGATAGATTTTATGGGGCCCTTTCCACCATCGTTTGGTAATCAATATATTCCAGTAATAGTAGATTACGTGTCTAAATGGGTTGAGGAAGCAGCTTGTCCCACGAATGATACCAAGGTAGTGGCCAAATTTGTGAAAAAGCAGATTTTTACCAGATTTGGAACTCCACGAGCAATTATCAGTGATGGAGGTTCACACTTTGTTAATGCCTGGTTCCGAAATTTGTTGGCTAAATATGGGGTTCGGCATAAAGTGGCTACAACATATCATCCCCAAACTAGCGGGCAGGTAGAAGTGTCAAACCGGGAAGTCAAGCAGATTTTGCAGAAAACTGTGAATGCTCAACATAAATATTGGACAAGCAAATTAGATGATGCTTTGTGGGCATATAAAACTGCTTATAAGACGCCAATTGGGACTTCACCGTATTGGTTAATTTACGGGAAGGCATGTCATCTACCTATAGAGCTTGAACATCAGGCCTATTGGGTTGTGCGGAAGTTGAACATGGATCCCGAGTTAGTTGGAAAAAAACGGTTGTTGCAATTGTGTGAGTTGGATGAGTGTCAATGGCATGCATATGAGAGTGCTAAATTGTACAAGGAAAAAATGAAGAGGTGGCATGACAAGCATATAGTGCATCGAATATTTGAGCCTGGCCAGATGGTGTTGCTATTCAACTCCAGGTTGATGTTATTCCCGGGAAAACTGAGATCTAAGTGGTCTGGACCATTTGAGGTAGTGAGGATGACCCCGTACGGCGCGGTTGAATTGTGGGAAGAAGATAAAAGTGCCACATTTTTAGTAAATGGTCAGAGGTGTAAGCACTACTGGGGTAAGGGCGTGAATCGAGAGAAGACGTCTATCACCTTAGCGGATGAATGAATGTGAGAGGCGCCGTGCCGCGATAGTAAATTAGGCGTTGCACGGGAGGCAACCCATGAATGTAATGTAATGTAATAGTTAGGAATTACTGGAAAAAAAGTCATGCCATGACTAAAACTACGACGCTAGGTGGGAGGCAACCCACTATTTTCTAATTAATTGGTGTTTTTGGATGATTTTCAAGATATACAGAGCCCAAACAAAATTTGTGGAAGTGTGATCCAAGGTAAGGTTTTAGAAGAATAAGGAGAAGGGACAGAGGGCCTCCGCGATGGGTTCGTCCCACGGAGATGGTCCTCCGCGCTGGCCTCCGTGCCATGTTGAGGTTATGCAGATGTGCTCCAATTTCCAGTAAGCCTCCGCGATGGGTCCGTGGCGTGGAGCTTGAGCACCGCGATGGCCTCCGTGCCACGTTGAGGTTATAGGGGCGACGGGTTCACTTAAAACCCCTGGTCGACCCGGCCAAAACCCCTTCCTTTTAACCCCAAAATATGCCCATTAGCTTCATTTTTCTCAAATCCTCCAAGACAAAACCCCTATTCCCCTTTCCACCTTGAGCGTGCCACGCCGGATCATCAACAAATCATCCCATCTTCTTCACAACTAAGAGTAACAGGAATGTTTGAGTGTTCTTCTTCCATTTTTATGTAAATTTATTAGCATGAACACATGGTAAGTTAAAATTCCACCCTAAGTCATGGGAACTTGATGGAATCAAGTTTTTATGGGTAAATAATGTAGTTGGGATAGTATTTACTCTATACACTCAATAATGACATGATTATTTTTGCACTTCATATGTTATCTGCATGTTGGGGCTGCTTGATGAGTTGAAAGAAGAGGAAAAATAGGGAAAACCAGAAAATTGGGCCATTAATTCTTGTGTTCTTAGAATTGGCAATAGAAATTAAGTATGGGGTGTTTGAAAGGTTGGGAGAAAGATGACCAAGGGATAGAAAAAAAGAATAAAGAGAGGGAAGTCATGCCTAAATTCTGCAGTTAATGTGCACATTGTTACATATGTCATTTTGCATAATCTCTATTATGGAAAATGATAGTCTCTGTAAATGCGGGCATGTAAAATCCAAAAGGCTAGTGTTCCTCAGTGTAAGTTTCCAACATCTTTAAGGCTGAGTCAAGCAATATTACTTCATGAAATTTCTAGACTAATGAACAGGAGAAATTTAATTGTACGAAGTCTGAATAGTACAAGAAAATTGCTCCATCTAATGTTTCAGATGTAATGCACCCTATTGGAAGATGTTGTATAATGTTTTGTTTGCTTTATCTTGTCAAAGTGGTGATTCGAGTTAATTTTGGGAGTAGCTAGTCATGGAATTGTAAGGGGAATTCTGAGTACCCGACTGACTATGACTCATGAAACAACGCTAGCAACTAAGTGTGGGGTGACCAACCGAAGCCCGGCCTTAGTATTGGCTAGCCATGTTTGTTACTGACAATGTGAATGTATGATTTTGGCTGAATAGGTATGATGTCGGCTCGACAGGATAAGGGAAAAGGTGTCTCTACTTCTGGCATTGGCAGAAAAAGGAACAGAATGGGCTCAGCTATTCTAGCAGCCCCACCAGTTCCCAGGGGCCAGAGAAGGAAGTTCGGCACTAGATAGGTGGTGGAGGAAAGTAAAAAGTGGTATGGAAAGCATAAGGAGTCAAAATACTTCCCCCAAATACTGCACAGGATACACGCCATGGGTATGGACTTCATCTTTAATGCACCCACGGAGTGTAATTTACACATGGTGCGGGAATTCTACGTGAATTGGGACCCTACTCTACGCAGCCACACAATCAAGATCCGGGGGCAGGTGGTTCCCTTGGAAGAACATCACTTAAATGCCATCTTGGGGACACCTGACACAAACCCACATCCTCTCCGCCAGCTGAACATCACCCCACCATGTGCTTATATCCAACACACATTATGCGGACAAAAATCAACAGCCAGGTGGAGGTGTCACAAGGATAAAGGGTACCACCAAACATTGTCATATTCACAGATGAACAGGGAGGCTAGAGTATCGCTGAAGATTGTTTGCACTTGCCTCATTCCTGGGGTGCATATGACTGATGTCACCCGCGACAGAGTCTGTCTAGTATATGCCTTGATGAAAGGCATGGAGATTAATGTTGGGGAAGTGATCATATCAGCCATGAAAAAGGCCAGACTGCATCAGGGGCATAGGTATGGGTTTGGTGGTCTACTCACCACTTACCTCAGAAGCCATGACATTGAAGAAGAGGCTCTAGAATACAAACCGAGGTTATACCGCTGTGCTTTCGACGTGACTAAGACTAAGTCACAGACACCACATATGGTCCTGTGCTCACGTTAGCAGAGAGACACACTCGAGACGATTGCTATGCCGCCAGGATGTTTGGACTGCAAATGTTACAGCTGTGTATAAATGGATGGCCCACAACAGAGGATGAGTTGTGGCAGGTGGACATGGATTACCCGATGAATGAGCATGCTCAAGCGATGTGCAAGATTGGCCCAGCATTTGTAGAGCCGGTGGACAATGATGTACCCACCGATGAGGAGAGATGCCGTGATGACTCAGACATTGAGTCAGATGAAGATGAGGGAGATGACTCAGACCTCGGCGACGAGGCATGTGCACCGGATGAAGAAATTGAACCAATTAATTGATCAGGGAGTTTTTACCACCCTAACTCTGTTCTTCCATTGATTTGTGCGAACACTGAGGACAGTGTTCACTTTAAGTGTGGGGTGGAGGTTATTGTTATAGTATGTTTATTTATTTGTGTGGTTCTATGACTGTGGCATGTATAAACTGGTCTGTAATAGCTAGTAAGCTCTGTCCTAGGGCACTTTGCTGTGCTTGTGAATATTTTCTTCTTTTTTTTTATGTTTTGGGTTTCTCGGTTTTTGTTTTCAATGCTTTTCCCAAGGATAGTCCCTTTGAACCGAAGTCATAGGTAGAGACTATTCCCTATGAAGGATGGATGATGACCGTCTTAAGGGAATTTAGTCATGTTAGGAAATAGACAATAAACCCATCATTATTGGGCTAAAGCATTTTACTCGGTTAGATGCTAGACTTCATAGAACATGCATTTGGATAAGCAAATGGTTAACTGTAAGCGGATCACAGAGGTAGTGATGTTTAACTCTAAATTGCTAAATTTTAGACTTAATTGTGCTTGTCACTCAATATGGATGCAATCATGAAAGGAGTCTAAGCTAACAAAAAGTGACCCTCTGTGCCATATGTGGTGAGAACTAGTTATATTTCATGCAAACTAACATCTAGAATTTGTCTTGTGTGTACAAAATTTCGAAAATGGCAGTAAGCTTAGAGGATATGATTAAGGCACTTCTTTGTGAACTAAGATAGTTGACCCATTTCATTTAGTGTCCCTGACCTTAATGATTTCCCCTAGTGAGCCCAGTTTGAGCTTTTGAGCCTAATTTTATTGAAATGACCTCACTAAGAAACCTTACCCCATTTGTTCAAATAGCCTCAATGTCGTTTTGATCCCAATAGATCCTATTGCACTTTATGAAGGCAACATGAAAAAGGGGAAATAAGTAGTGTGGGTGCCCCATTTGTAATCATAAGCTATACATATACATGTTCTTCTTTATAAAAAAATTTTTATATGATGTATATATTTAGACACTTGTGTATATATAGTCTGTCGATGAGTTCAGTCAAGGGTACAAATTATGTACATCTAGGAAGACATCTTGGAAGGAGTTAAAGTGAATGGTGAAAGAAGTAAGTTGCTAAAAAGCAAAATGTGTAATTATCCTAAAGTGCAGAGGGATAAGAGTCACTACAACCCAAATAATCCTACCAGTCCTTTAGCCGACATTACAACCTGTAAAAAGCCCTTTTGATCCTATAAGTGATGCTATGGTCGGTTGAGTAGTACACTAAAGGAAAATTCATGATGCATTAGATTCGCCTGGAATAATCTTTGGAGTGTGAGTGATTCAGTGCATAATGTGCTTAAGTATGATTATCTTGGTTTCACGGAAATAGAACCATTGTACATCAGTGAGGACACATGATGGGGGACTTTTGGTTAAGCTAATACTTTGCGATTATGATTCAGACATGTTGGCCAGATTTTCAGTTGAAGAGTTATTCATTAGAACTTGTGTGATTTTGCTCATGAGAATAGTAAATGAATACCTTACTTGATGAAGTAAATGGTATTCCATGATTAAAGTGTTTAGCACAACTAGATGTGAGTTATATTGGTCCTATAATGATGGTAAAGTAGTTGAAATCATGTCGAGGATACTAAAAGTTTGTCCGAGGACGGACAAGGGTATAAGTGTGGGGTGGTGATCTTGGGCGTATTTACATGACCAAAACTCCGTATTTTCAATCCTTTGTAAGTCTGGATAGGGAGAATATTGATGTATTTACGCATGTTTTTAGTTAATTAAGGTTGTTTTTCTTTTTCGGATTAATAATTGTGTGGTGACTATTTGCAGGTGGAGAAGACAGAGATGTCAGCTGGAGGAGCAAGTTAAACTCCGAGGGGGAATAGGCTAATATTTGGAGGGCATAAATAGTGAGTTGAAAGTTCCTCAATGTGTCACGCTAAGGATGGTCCGCGTTGAACAGCGTGCCACAGTACATGGGTGGAGGAAGAAAATTATTAAAAATTGGAAGGCGCACAACAGTGAAGGAGCGCGATGGCTCCGTGGCACGGAGCTTGAGCTCCGCGATGGCCTTCGTGCCACATTGAAGGAAATTCCAACCTTGACCCAAATTCAAGTGAAGCTCCACGATGGATTCGTGGCACAATGCTTGAGCTCCGCGATGGCCTCCGTGCCACGTTGAAGGAAATTCCAACCTTGCCCCAAATTCCAGTGAAGCTCCACGATGGCTCCGTGGCACGAAGCTATTTCACCGCATTGAGCTCCGTGCCATGTTGCTAGTTTACTTCTGGGAAATTTACCACTTGTATAAATAGAACACTTAGGCTTTTATTTTGGGATATCTGACATTTTGCATGGACGTGGGAGGAGGGCAGTTGAGCTGAAGAAAATTCTAGGGTTATTTCTCTTCTCTTTTCTTCAAAATTTTAATTGTTGGTATGATTACAACTTGTTTGAAGATGTTTAATCAACAAATGAGTGGCTAAATTACCTCATTCTGAGGTTGAGGCTAATTGCAGGATTGTGTAATTTTATATCAATTCAGTTGAATTCTCTTCTTTCATGAAAGGTTGTTCTGCTATTATTGATTTTCATTGTTTTAATGTTTGGCCAGCATTAAGGTAAAATTAGAATCCTAATTTAATTATGAGAGGAAAATTATTAGGGTAGACTTGAAATAGGGGAATATGTTCTTATCTTTGTTGTGAATGAAAGGTAAGATTTGCGTGCATGATAGAAATATACCTGCAACGTCATATTCGGTTATCTAGGGAAACTATTTTGATTCGCCATAAGATGATTTATTGCATCACAGAAAGTTGTAGCGTAGAGCTCATAACTCAGTAATTGGCTAGAGGTTCAAAAGACTAGAGCCATAGTTTACTCTTTCCCGACCATCAACCTAAGAGAGAGGTTAGCTGAAAAATAATATAAATTATACATGTCTGCATGTTATGCCTTAACCATAGATTATTCGCGCTATTGTTTAAATCACATTTTCTTATTTTAATTAGAGTTACATTAAATATTACTCTTTGACAACTTTTAGTTCGGTGTGTTATTCATATACTTGCATAAAGAAATTGTGACTACTAAAGTACAAAAAAAATTATTACCTCTCAGCTACAGTCCTTGTGGGTTCGATACTTGGCTTGAAAGAGCCACTATATTACTTGTACGACCACGTGCACTTGCATGCATTGGGTGTGAACAGGCACCTAAGCGGCGGGTCACCGACGGATCGCCGATGCAATCCATGAGCTGCCGGTGGATCACCGACCGAGAAACAGATAACTGTGCACAAAATACATGGCAGAGGAAAATTAAAGCGGCAGAATGCCGGTGTGATTCGGCAAACTACCGATGAAGCGCCGGTCGAGGTATAAGTTAGTCTCAAAAATGGAAATTAAAGAGCGGGCCCACCAAATCCCAAATACCTGATCAGCCCTATTTTGCAAATATTCCCCTAGTTCCCTTTTCTCCACCATTTTTCCATTCCATTTTTGTCTTTCCATTACCCAACATTCCTACTTCCTCATATTTTTCTCTTTTCAACCTTTCCACTTTCCCACCTTTACATCTTCCCACTTCCCACCAACACACCCATATTAAACTCTCCACCATCCCCTCAACCTATCAAACTTCCACCTTTCACCTATAAAACCCTCTCCATCTCTTCACTAACACACTCACTTCACTCATATTTCCTTCCTCTACTACATATCTCTCAATGTGCCATTGTTAAGAATTAGCTAAGCTTTTAAAGTTCAAGTGTGCAAGCAATCCTACATTGTGGTAAAAGTTTTCTTGCCCTTGTATTTATTTTCTTACTAGTGCTTAATTCTTCAGTATTAATACTTTGTTTCCCCTCCTTATTAAACTCATGAATATGATTAGGTTGTTGAATAGAATGGGTAATATGTGTTTGTGTGTGTGAAATTTTGAAATGGGTGAGTCTGAGTAACCCAATCAGAATAAAATGCAACGGTTTACCCGATGATAGACTGGGTGATGCCATTCTTAAGGGAAAAACATCATGAGATTGTGTTTAAATAGAGTAGTGGTGATTTTATCATGCTGTGTGTAAGTGTGTGTTAATGGTTGCCTGTGATTTGTTAAGTTCGAATTGGGGACGATGGGGACCGTCGTTTCACCGGTCAGGTTCGGTGAATTGCCGATGGAACGCCGGCTCACTCTGAAATTTTGATTCAAGCCACTGAGTGGATCCCGCATTACATCGGTGGTTCACGACTCTGGACTGGTTATTCATCGCTTAACCGCCAATATATCCCTCACTTTCTCAGTTTTTTGTAAGGCATCGGCGAGCAAGTGGCGGTCCGCGAAATTGCTCGTACAAATTGGCGGTGCTTCGCTAGTGCTATTGGTTCTTTAAATGATTTTTTGGTTTCCCTTGTTTCTCAGTTCCCCCTTAGACTAGTTTGGATTATTTTAATTTTCTCTTCAAATAGCGGTTATAACATCATTCTTGCAGAAAACAAACTATGTCTTCATCAAGAAATACAGGAAAAGGAAAGGCCCCTGCCTCATCTTCTAGCAAGGGAAAGGGAAAAGAAAAGGCCGCCCCACCACGTGCCAACACCAAGGAAGAAATAATATTTTGTGTCCCCAGTATGCAAGAGCACTATGTCATCTGCCAAGGTCGATCCATCACAGTGGGGAAGCGGTTCGATTTGGCGGGATTGAGGGGCGACCTTCGGAACATCACAACCCAATTCACAGAAAGGCAATGGAATGCATTTGCCAACCCTCTCCCACCTTACTACTCCGGCTTGGTGACAGAGTTCTACACCTCATATCAGGCCCGACAAGACAGCATGCAGCACCGGGGCAAGGTCGATGACTTCTCATGCCTGCCTTTGGTGATGCTAAGGGGGGTAGAAGTTGACATTATCCCAGCGGCCATCAACTCCTTATTTTGGGAAGTCAAAGTTGAATCTGGTACATAGTATATGGACCAGGTAGCTTATATGAAGGATCAATTTTCTTGGGTAGCCCGCATCATCATTGTTGACAATCCTCTCTAGGCTTCAATGGGTGACGAAATCTCTCGCCATGATTTGAAATTTGAGGCCAAGCTGTGGCTAGATTTTATTTACTCTTAGATCATCCCCTCTAAAAATGAGCAGAGGGTCAGCCTTGAATCTGCCACCCTTATTGCCTACATCATGACGGGAGTCCCCATTAACTTCGGGAAAATTGTTGCTCAACAAATGAAGAAAAAGGCTTGTCAGTCCAGCCCTTCAATTCCCGATGCCATCTGATTTCCTAGCTTTTCTTAGAAGCTGGAGTACCTTTGTTCCCTGCTGAAACTCCTTTCGCTGCTCTAGGAGTGATAGCTATTGATCGAAAGAGAGACTCCGAGGCATCGGCAATGAAACGAAATAGACTGCAAGCCGTTGAAGTGCAGGAAGGATCCCTATACCATGGGTCAGAAAATCACCACATGCCCTAGAATCAAATATGCCCCAGCCAGCAATGTCAGGCCAAGCATCAAGTGACATGCCTTAGTGTGGAGTATCTCCCCCTCCGTAATCCTCTAAATCAAGTAGTCTCTATAGACTTGTGGAAATGACAAACTCGCATGAAAGCCAACTTCAATGATTGGCTAAGAACCTCCCCGCACTCATTGCCAAAACAATCAAAAAGGAGCTCAAGTCATTATACGAGAATGTTGCCACGCTATACAAGAGGGTAGATGCAGTGGAAGGGGCAGTTACCTCCCTCCAGACTGAGGTACAAGAGTGGAAGAGTCGAACTTCAACAGAAGTGTTGGATATGAGCACCTTGGATGCTGCAATGGTTGCTCTTTCCTCAGTTCGGGGTCCGATTGATGATCTTTTTGAAGGTCTAGGAGATGATTTAGTTGGTCTAGGCGAGGCCAACGACAGTGGTGTAGGTGAGGCAGATGCTGATGATGAAAAGAGTGACCCACTCAGGGAGTTTCTTGTCCCTTTCCCTTTTGCATATTTATATTGGGGAAAATATATTCTCTAAAGTGGGGGAGGGATGAGCGCAGTTGATGATGGGGCGAGGGATGGATATTTCTTTGGATGTTTTTATGTTCTTGTTTTGAAATTGATTGAGTAGAGACTTTGTCAGGCTATTGTTTTCTTTTGATGATGATTGATGATTGCCCTTGTCTGGCGTGTCTTTCTTGAAAAACAATGGAATGAAATGAATGAATTGGTTGGGATTTGATGGTTGATGGCTAGTGATATAATGGGGTCTTTGTTTTGAATTGCAAAATCTTGAATGAAATGACCCAAAAGTCTCGTTCCTTTTTCACCATTGTAAATAATAGTGTAGTAATTAAAACTCTAAGGGTTTTCTTTTGACCATGGTTCTTTCCCAAGTAGCATTCTTTTATTTTTGTTTATTCTTATTGTCGAACCGGGTTAGTATTTCCCAATGATATATTGAGTGGCAACTTTCTTAAGGGAAAATGTCATGTTATTTTGAGTCTTTTGTGAAGTTGTTCTGAGAGACACCACTGAAAAAATTGTTGACATGGAATTTTAAAATAAGGGCATAAAGATGAAGATTATGAGCAAGTGTTGGCACCGTAGCATAGCATTCGTTGTCATGCGTTCTAAATTATTTTCTTGACTTATGATGTTTACCTGCTTTGATGTCCTAATTTGATATCTTGTGTTGAGAACGACTCATGTACACCCTTTAAGGGTGATGCCTTGCGTAGTGAGGAAGTTTTTGATGAATCTCATGCATAAGATCTTGTCTAGAGCTTGCCCCAAAGGGGATTCAAGGCAAAATCCTAGATGTAGTTGCGCCAAGAGCATGAGTTTAGGCTTTCCTTTGTCTAGTCACTTCACCCATATACCCTCCATGAGCATTAATCCTTGCTAGCCAACATTGAGCCTTAAACCCTTTCTTTGGCAACCACATTACAAGCCTTAAGACTATTCGTAATACCTCTCTTTGGCACTCATTCTCCCTAAATGCTAGTGACAAGATAGTGATGAAATGAGGCTTAAATCCTAAGAAAGAGGGAATGATAAAACAATGAGAAATGACGCAAAAGCCTAAGTTTGGGGGTGTGCAAAAAAAAGGGGAAGATAAGAATTTCAGTTTGAGGGGAGCACCACATTGTGTCAAAATGGACCAAAGGATAAATTAAAATGAGAAAGACAATTTGTGTGAACCAGTGTTTTCTCTTGAGGTGATAAGGATAGTTGTGAAAGCCAACGGGGTTATAAGGAGGGTTATTAAAGAAATGAAAGTCATAAATGAGGAAAGAAGTGAAACAAGGTGAAGTGAGTGGAACGAGTCGATGTAAGGTATGTTCACAAAAAGCATCAGGGAGGATCTAGTCACTATAGCCAAATTTTTATCCTACCCTTACCCCGAGCCTAGATCATAACCCACAAGCCCTAAATGATTCTAAGTCCAGCTACTCTATATTAGTGGCAAATTACATGAAGGGCAAACCTATGGGTCAAGTGTATGCATGAAGATTTTGTTTGGGAGAGTAAGTGTGAGTGTCTCTTCCAAACAATCCCTTGGGTACATTCAAATGATCACATGACCTAAAGAATAGGGATTCTTATTTTGGTGAGTGGCATCATTCCTTTCTAGGGCCACAAGGGCATTCAGAGTTAATGTGGGAATAGGGCACGAGGAGCGTAAAATCTAAGGCAAGCTTTGAATGTGCACTAATTATAACTTGAGATTCTATGTGTTTCATGGTTGAGCAATGCCCTTGTTTTACTAAATGAATCCTTTTATAAGATTTGATTGGTGGAAAGTGGTAGTCTGTTTGAAACATCTTCATTGGTTTGGTCTCTTGGGGTATTTTCTTCCCTTTTTTGGTGAGCTTGGTGAGCATATTTTTGTGTTGTCATAGTTCAGGTGATTGGTGTGGTATAATTGTGAATAGAGGTGGCATATTTCTCAATGAATGAGTATTGCATTACTTGAGGACAAGAAATGGTTCAAGTTTGGGGGTTTGATGAGTTGGTAATTTACCAACTCATTAGGCTCTAAAACTTAATTTTTTTCTTAGTTTTTGAGTTGATTATATGGATTTTATACCCTTTTTGCTTTTGTTGTGTGCAGATGACTAAATGTGAAGAAAAGAGCAAACACGGGGCTAAAAGAAGGGAGTGACAGTAAATTGGCTATCCACCGATGAAGATCGGCGAAACGCCGGCCAAAGGCCGAACATCACTATCTTTGAGGAATAATATCAGCAATGATTTGCGAATTGCCAGCAGCGATTCGCTGGTCCATTCGCCGAAGGACACCCAAGCTCTACAAAATAGCACAAAGATTCGGCGGTTCATGGATCGGCATCGGCTAAATGCCGGGTGAACCGTCGATGCTCACTGGAGTTGAGAAAGGGCCCAGACAAGACACCTGGCAGTTCACGGATTAGGACCAGCGGACCGCCGGTGTCTCCACTGATTCCAGAAGGATGCTCAGGAGTATTATTGTTCAACACAGGAGAAGAGATAAAAAGTTCCCTATTTTTCAAGATATAAATAGCAGATAAAGTACTTTGTACAGATATATGCAGAAAGAGAGATAGAAATAGAGATATTGAGAGAGAGCAAAATATATATATCACATCATTGTTTCACTTTTTAGCTGAAGAACATTCTCTTAGTTGAACTAGGGAGATTTTGATTGGTCAATTTGAAAAAAGTACTTTGCTCTATTTCTTCTTTGTAATAGTAAGTTTCAGCTGTTGTAGGTGATTATTTTGTGAAATTGATTTTTCTACTCTTGCTATTAAATTCAATGAAGCTATTGATGAATGTGTTTCTGAATTTCCTAATCAGTAGTAGCTAAATTATTAACTAGAGATGTGTAATGATGAATACTTAATTAGAGTAGGATTTGCTAGAGTCATCTTTATATTGTTTAAATAAGTGTAAATCTGTTAGATTCTCTTCAATCTATAAAGGAAGATCCATTGATTATGATATGAGTTTATTTATTCATGCTTGATTGTTGCTTGTAAAAGAATAATTAAGTATTGAAAGAGAATTTAATAGTGGTTATGGATAAGAGATTGTTAAATTGGGCTAGGAATAGCTGAAATTGCATTCTCATTCCTTATTAGTAGCTAATAGCTAGAAATTAGTGTCGTTGCTAATCCAAATCGAATCGAGTTGAGCTAAATCATGGCTAGAGGTTGACAAAACTATAGAAAGAGGTAGTCAAAAGGCTGAAAAGCTGTAATTACCCATTTTCCAAGATTATTTACACTTGTTGAACTCATAAGATGACCTAGCATGTTCCGATCTAGTTAGTATTTCATCTACTCCACACCTCTAGTCGTTCACACTCTTTTTGATAACTTTGTTGATCGTCCTGTTTTATTTCACTAAATCACCCAATACAATTCACAGAAAATTTGAATCCCCCTAATTTTATTTGCTTTTATATTGAATCTACATGGTGCAAGCTATCTTCGATTTCTCAACCGACACTTTTAACTATCATTCCCTAGTCATCGTGGGATTCAACCCCGACACTTGTTGGGTTACTTGTTTTGATACTTCGGCCGTGTATATTATTTGCATGAAGGATATATTTTGGATGTTATCATTGACTTGGTTTAAATGAAAAGGGGTCAAAAGCTGATAATGGTTTTTTATGCAAATTTTGTTATGTTTGCTGTAGGTCTTCTAGTTTACTTTCTAGTTAAGCGTCATTTTATAGTTTAGTTTAGTTTGCCTAAGGACATGCAAAAGTTTGAAGTTGAGGGTGTTAATGTGTTATGGGTTTACAATACTTTCGATGCTTAAAATTGGAAAATAAGCATGGTCTTAGGTGTGCTTATACGGATATGATGCACTTTTGCTTTGTTTTCAGGAAAATTAGGTGTTGGATTTGAAATCTATGAAAGAAGTCAAAAGAGTGCAGAAAAGGGCCAAGTACAGACCTTAGTACGAGTTGTATAGTCATGGTATGAGTCGTACTGAGAGTCGTGGAAAAGTCCAGAAGGTGTGTTAAGGCAAAAGGCTAAGTTATGACTTTTGGTACGAGCTGTAGCAAGGCAGTCGTAGAAAGATTCAGAAGATGCTGCACCGGGTTAGTCTCCTGATACTGTTAGAAACCACGGATCGTGATACCTAGCTATAACCCATACCAAGGAACCGTGGTAAAGTTCAGAAAGATTGAGGAATGGTAGAACTCAAGGTACGAGAGGCAGTCACGAGGCGCAGGAGGAAGGTACGAGTCGTACCAAGCCACTCGTGAAATTATTCAAAGGATGTTAGAACTCTCAGATTCAAACAACGATAGGATTGTACGACTCGTAGGATCAATGTATGAGTCGTACCAAGTTCCAACACTTAGCCAACATCAGAAGTTTCTAGACATTGTATGAGTAGAGGTATGACCCGTGAAATCAAGGAACGAGTCGTATGTAAAGGCGGAGACAATTTATCATATTCTTGTTAATTTAGGAAAGGTTTCTTATTATTTGTATAAATACTTTTCTAGGCTATTTTTGTTAAGGAGGGAACAAAGTTTGATTCTTTTGACAAGTATTCGACTTTTGAGAATATTAAGAACAACTTTTGTAGAGTTCCTTGCATTGATTCTTCCATTGTTCTTGAATTGGTATTCATTGCTCTTTTGCAATAATCAAGTGGGTTTACTTTTCAATCACCATTGTAAGTTTGAAATTATGTTTTCATCTATGAATGCTATTTATTTTCTTACAACCATGAGAGGTTAAAACCTCCACAACTACAATTGTGGGAACTATGGTGAATTAACAAATTAGGGTTTGCACAAAGTGATTCTAAACCAATGCTAATATTTTTATTGTATTCTCTTCAATCTAAAACATTTCTTAATGGAACGTAACTTTAGGACTTGTGGGAATTCCTTACTCGCTTGAATCTAGAGAGGTGGATATTAGAAAAGGAGAATAACAACAAAGCCTTGAACTTTATGGTTCAATGTATAACTTGAGTTGCGGTCGTAGGATAGTTAATTTGGAATAAATTGATAAGGATTAAAGTGAAATCACTTGAGAGACCTAATCTAGTAATTGAGTATAGTCATCCAATAGGGACGAACCAGTCATTTGGATGAACCTATATTATCAATTCTACAGGTCAAATATTGGAATAGATCATGAGTGTAAAGCCCGAAGTAGTTATGAACCTAAGGGGAACACTTCCCTAGTTAATTGCATTATCTTGAAAACAATCCAATTGTCAATATTGTTACATGTTTACTTCCTTACAAAACCCCTTTAGGAAATAACAGACTTAAAAGCTTAAATACTAGAGTTATTCTATATCTTGACCATATTCCCTGTGGGATCATCCTCAACCTAGTTGGGTTCTTTATTAATAATGTCCGCATCATACTTTTATAGGAGTTTGATTTGAGCATTATTTGGACCTCAAAAGCCACTTTGCAATATAGGATCACGAAGTCAGCCAGAAAGATGAACTTGTCCACTTTTACTAACATATCATGGAGAATACCACAAGCTTCTTCACTGTGTGGTCCGCCATCAATAGCGGCATTTTTTTCTGTATGGGGGCTCCCATGCCTGCCTGTTTGAACATAGCTAACGGCATCGGATTAATGCTAGCTCCCAGATCACACAGCGCTCTAGCAAACTCAAAATCTCTTATTGTGCATGGGATGGTGAAGGCACTTGGGTCTTTCTTTTTTTATACAAGGACTCGTGAGGCTATGGCATTACAATGGTGCAAATTTCCAACAGGCTCATAGCTCACAGATCATTTCTTGTTCACCATGTCCTTCAAAAACTTTGCATACTCACGCATATGTTCCAATGCCTCAACCAAGGGAATATTCACTGACAACTACTTCAGCATGAACTAAAACTTCTGGAATTTATTGTCATCCACCTTCTTCTTCATCCTCTGAGGAAACGGTGGAGGTGGTCAAGGGATAGGCTGGAAAATATGTTGGGCCTCTTTCACCTTTCCTTTTTATGTAGCAAGCTCATTTGCATCAACTGGAGTCTTACTCAAATCAGCATCACCTTTAGTTACCTGCTCTGCAATCTCATCCTCCTTATCTATATCAATCTCCTTTTGTTTTCCTATTTCAACTATAACTGGCATGGGTGGATCAATGGTAGTTTTTCCACTCCTAGTAGTTACAACCATGCGGTGGCTATCGTTCTTTGGATTTCATACAATGTTACTAGGATGTGTGCCCATTTGCCTTTGGTTCAGGGACGTAGACATCTGGCCCAGTTGCTGCTCAATCTTCTTGATCGTTGTGATGTGCGACTCAACTCTCTAGTTCAGCTAGATATGTCTCCGCGGATGTCCTTTAGGTGATCATCGGTGAATTTTTCCTTTTTTAACAACTCATTGATCATGCTCTCCAACTTTGAGGGTCCAGCATCATCCTCACAAGCCTTTGGAGGAATATAAAGGCCTATGCGGTCGATATGGTATCCACCGTTCTTCCTCCTATCACCTTCTCGTTCTCGTACTCTACTCATGTCCCTAATCCATCTCTATTATAGTTGTATTTGTACTAATTTCGACCTTGATTTCTAGAGCCTTAGCGCCAAGTGTTGTGACCAGACCCTTGGGCGTTAGCCTGAAAATCCGCCACCTGATTATCTAAGAAGTTTTCTTCCACCTCGAAATTAGAGTTCTCAAAACCCTGCTCTTGACCTTGTGCTCACACTGCATTCACCTTCTATGCTCCAGGCCCGATGATATGTTTCGCAAGCAGGTCTATGGATGTTCTCATATGAGCTAATTCCTGGTCACGCTCCTCTTCTTTCCTGCGCTGCTCTGTAGCCATCCCAATTGCAATGTACCTACAGCTGTCTCAGCCTCTCTAGTATGCCAGGCTCTATTTATTTTGGTCATTCGGTCCAGTATAGTTGTTGCTTCCTCGCACGAGTGACTCATCAATGCTCCACCTGCCACTGTATTTGCCATGACTTTAGTGCTGTTGTTTAGAGACCTATAAAGAAAAATTCCAATAAGCTCTCATTGGGAATTTTGTGATTCCATCACTTAGTCTACTTCTTCTTAAACCTCATCCATGTCTCATACAGTGCCTTAGTCATGAGCTGTCGGAAGTTGTAGATCTCATCTTTGAGCTGCAATATCCCAGAAGGTGGGAAAAACCTCTCCAATAAGACATGTTTCAGTTCCCTCCAGTTGATGATGGAGTCGTTTGGAAACTCTAACAATCATAGAGTGGCCTCACCAACTAGAGAGAAAGTAAAGAGGCTCCGCCTGATAGCATCCTGGCTTACTACTGGCAATCTGTAAGCCTTGAAAATCCCCACAAAGTTCATCAAGTGAAGATTTGCATAATCTATTGCATTACCACTAAATACTCCCTTCATGTTGAGCAACTAAATCATTGTGCTAGTGATATTGAATTTTGCCATAACAGGCAAGGATGGGGGTAAAATAGCTCCTGTTGACCCGGCTTCATCAATATCTGAGTCCTCATCATCATTAAAGTGAGGAGCATATCTATGAAACTGGTGTGGTCACGACCTATGCTCCCCCTTTTGTTTTGGCAAGGATTGTCAACCTCTTCCTGGGCATAATCTTCCTTTGAAGAGTAGCTTCTCTAGCTAATTCCTCCTGGTGGGCCTCATTAGCTTGAAGAGCTTCAGCCGCTAACCTAGCCTCCATCTATTCAGGGGTCTCCAAGCTGGCCATTCTTTTCAGTATTCTTTTGAGCTCTTGGTCAATTGGAACTAGAGGGTTTTTGCTACTTTGCGTGCTTTTCATTCACCAAGCACTCACCTGTGTAAAACAAAGAGAAAAGAGAAACTAAATGAGTAAATGAAGACTAAAAGTTAATGTCATGACCCGAGCTGAGACCTTGGACCGAGACACGGGACATAGAACCACGAATGGCTCCCAGCTAACACTTGGTACATAAATAACATGGGTTAAGAGCACAATCAAGCAAAAATTAACCATAAGCATGGATAAGCGAAAGTTTATATAACATAAGGCGTAAGTAAAGCGACAATATCACAACGCTGAGTCGTAAAGCTGAACATACTAACTCTATATCTGAAAGTCTTTACTAACTGATGAGTAGCTGGGATAAGTCCCAGCTAACTCTAAGTATGAAACTAAAGCAAGGCATAACAAAATAAATCGATAGACATTCTCGAATGATGAGGACTCACCAGGACTAGGAAAAACTAATTGGTCTAAACAGGAGCGAGCTAATGGTGAGACTGAGATGGATCATCCAAACCTATTTCATGAGATGATATACCATAGAGTATGCGGTAAGTGCTTTGAATGTACTAAATATGTAGACAAAGTAAAACATGTTAGTAAAAATATAGTTTAAAATCATGGGTATAAATCAAGATAGATCATGAGAGTAAGGACAACATACTAAAAGACATAAATCCGAAGTATACATATTCATAAGCTATTCATCGTAACTTAACATAATGACCCAATATATAGATATAGAAACATATAGCTTTCTATGCTTGAAATCGTAGGTGAAAGCTCATAAAGTGATCAAGGGTCAAATATGCTATAAAACATAATATCATAAGTCATGAATATGAGTAAATGAAAACATGAGGAACAATGGGAGATTCTTATAACTGACATACCTCACGTGAGCATACATGTAGTTTGACCTGTAAATCCGTAGTGGGGAGGGTGTTCGTACCTTGCCAAGGTTAGAACCATGAAAAAGGTGTGATATCACTCATGGGTGGCCCATTCAGGCATGGGAGACACTCTCATGGAGGACCCTATCATTTCCATATTTACACGTACTTCTAAGACCTGGGTGCACTAGAACCCCGGTCTACTCGATTTTAATACTACTCTGAAAACATATATAGTGCTCATATCATAATCATAAAACATACTTGAAGTACATGGGCTAGTTGAAATCATGAGATTCATAAACATGCTTGAGATACGTGAACTAGCCATAAAATAGGTACCGTGTGTCGGCAATGATCATAAACTTGATATTCATAAAAACCATGCATACTTGAGGAAATCATCATAATCTAAATTGATAATTCATGAAGAGTTCTTGAGAAAATCATGCATTATGATGATGAAATATAATTTAATTCATTATACTTGAAATCATGGACTCATAAGCTTAAATTTCATAAATCATGCATAACAGGGCATAATCTTCATAAAATTAAAATCATGAATTAATAATAAAATTGAGGTTTAAATTTTCTCTAATAGTCATGAAACATCAATCAAAACATGAAGGTATCATACCCATAGATAAAACATAGAAGATTTCATGGAAATTGGGTAATAATCCTAAAATTTAATTTGACATGCTTAGATACTTGAATCATAGAATTGGGATAAAATTGGGCATGAGGGTGAAGATTTTCCCCCATTCATAACTCTACATACTTGGGTTTGATAAACTTGCAACCGAATTTGAAGACCCAAAGAGGATTTGAAGAAACTTGATGAAGAACTCTTAGCCTTGATCTTTCCCAATGTTGGTGTATGAGAGGAGTGAGGAATAAACTAAGTAAAACCCTAAATCACACCCTTAAGGATCTGCAAAACAACTTCACTTAGGAATTAGAATCTTGGAAGATCACAAAATTGCCCCTAGAAGTCGGGTTGAATTTAGACAACTGGGAGTCTTGCCTGACGGCCCGTCGCCCTTGCTCTCACTCCTAAACAGAAAAAGAGTCCTGGCTAGACTAGATGACGGTGGAGGTGACGGGCCATCACTCCCTTGACGGTCTGTCGATCCAGTCATCACATATGGAACACCGAGACTTCATGCGATGGTCTATCGCTAGTCTAACCGGCCATTATCCTCGTCGTGAAACTTTGATGCTGCCCATGACGGTCCATTGGCTTCCTGACGATGTCAATCACACTGTCGAAACTACAATGCCATTACGACAGGCCGTCATTAAGCTGGCGGGCTATTGGCTCCTCTATCAACCTCTACACAGACCTGCAATTTTAGCTCTTTTTCCTTAAGAAGCCATTTTGAAGACCAAGGTGTTACATTTAAATAAAAGCAATTAGTCTAATCCTAAGCTATATTCCCTGGCAACAACGCCATTGTTTTATAACACATAAATTATACCTCTGAAGAAGTATAACACGAATGTTGTCAATAAAGAACCCAACTAAGGTTAGGGTCGACCCCACAGGAAATATGGTCAACATATAGACTAATGCTAGTATTCATGTTTTTAGTTCAACTATTTCCTAAAGGGGGTTTTAATAGAAAAATGATATGGTGACAATGCTAAAATATTATTGTTATCAAAGTTATGCAATTAACTAGCGAAGTGTTTCCCATGGCTTCCTAACTAGGTCAGATTAGTACACTCGTGATCTATTCCAATATTTAGCCTGTAGAACTGATATACTATGTTCATCCAAGTTATTGATCCGTCCCTCTTAGATGACTCTACTCAATCACCCTGTTAGGTCTCATGAGCGATTTCACTTTAACTTTTATTAATAGTTTCAAATTAACTTTCCTGTGACCGCAGCTCAAGCTATTCATGAAACTTAATTTCAAGGCTTTGTTGTTTTTCTCTTTTCCTCATCTCTACTTCTCTAGGTTCAAGAAAGAAGAGAATTTCTGCTAGTCTTAATGTTGCGCACAGTTCAGAAACATTGTCATGAAAAAAGAACAGTACAGGTATTCATATTAATTTAGAATCACATTGTGTTAACCTAAGATTGTTATTCCACCATGGCTCCCACAATCCTTGTTGTGGAGGGTTTATCTATCATGATTGCAAGAAAGAAATAAAATTTCATATAAAACATAATTAAACCCTTACAATATCGATGAAAGAAAAACTCAACAATCAATTGCACACTCAAGAACATAATGATGTCTTATTATAGTTTTCATGTGTTTTTCTCTCCAAGAAGTGTTAGGAAACCCAAAAACAATTATTACAATGAAAGAATATCGGTTCTGTTAAGGAAAATAACCTAAGAGTATTTATTAGATTAATGAAATTCTTCCCTATATTAACAGGGATTCTGCAGCCGAGACAACCTACAAGTCATAGCATGCTGCTATGAGTCATGGTATGCTTCTGTAGTATGAGTCTGCAACTTCTGGTCTTTAAGGTACTAGAGGTTGGTACAACTCGTGCAATGGCACTATGAGTCATAGGATCCTATCGTGGCTTGAACTTCTGAAACCTGGCATTTCTGATTATCCTCCTATAGGTCCTTCGTACGACTCATACCATGCTGGTATCACTCATGCAATCCTTCGTGCCCTAAATCTACCAAGTGTCAAATCCTCTGAATCTCACCACGAGTCTGTCAGTATGGTTTATACCTTGCCATCATGACTCATGGCATCTACTCATACCATTAGACTCTGCAAATGCACATCTTCTGTATCTCATGTTATAGCCACTTAGTAAGACTTGTACCTAGATGGTATGACTTATACTGTCAATCGTATGATGCCTCTGCACTTATGCATGTTTCTCTGATGTTTTTCTACGGGTGTCCGGCATGTACCAAGATGGTACGGCTCGTACTAAGACATGCAACAAGTCATTTTCTGCATTTTTCATCTCCTTTTCCAAAATCCAACTCCCCGACCTTATTTCCCTGCAAACAAAGAAAAGTAACCTCATATCCGTATAAAGAACCTAAGACCAAGCATTTTTCGTATGTTTTAACCATCGAAAGTGTTGTAAAGCTGCGGCATATCAAGGTTTCACCCACTCTCTCAGCTCGGGTGGCATCTGTAGAGATACCCTCTCTGGGATCTTCATCCCAGTATAGTGTGAATCGTGGTTAGGACCAAGCCAGTGGGACCCAAATAGATATTTCCTCCAGCAAGTCTGCTGAGGAGGATTATCTAGCCAAACATCCTCTCCCCCAGTACCTGCAGCAGAGTTGAGACAAAAATAGGGGGAGGATATGTATAGACTTCGATTGGCAGTTCAGGGTGCTAGGGAGCATTACTTACAGTGATGAGAGTCTGTTAATGGGAGACCTCATCAAGATATTACAAAAGAGCATACTATTAGCTCCAACAACTTGGAGATATACCCCGACTTTATGGACCAGCTCATATTCCAGCACTAGGAGTTTTTTTTCCACCGATTGGACCAGTACATTCAGACATTGGTCGAGAGTTTTATGTTGTATATGGGGTGATCCTCTTGCGGCCGAACCCAACATTGAATATATAGATTGAGCTACTAATGTCAGTGGTTATTAGGGGAGTGTCAGTTGATATCAGCCAGAACACAATCAACCGATAATATCTCGGAGATTAATATGAGATGGTGGACACCTCTACATATGATGAGATAGTTTCCTGGGGCCGGCAAGCTAGTGGTTGGGCAACTAAAGTGATAGCTAGGGGCACACCAGTGTGGGTTGCACTTGACATAGCTGATATCTTCAAAAGAGAGCTCGTACTTCCAGCTAAGTTTTGGTGGAACGTCATGTGTAGCAGGATATGCCCAACGAAGAGTGACAACAAGTTACTACTCGGACACGCTATCATTGTGGCATCCATCGCAGCCAAGAAGAGGATAGACTTCATCCAGATGGTTTGCTTGGAGCTGAAGGACCGAGCTATTCAAACTGCCACCACCCTACCGTTCCCATGCCTTATCACAAAACTATGTTAGAGGGCAGGTGTGCTGATCTTGCCTAGGGAGGACTTACACCGATGCTTGCCAGGTGATAGATATCACCAGGATGTGAGATGGCTCTATGATCACCTGGGTGAGCCATCCTAGCTCTATAGTATTAGAGGGGCCCACTACTAAGGGTTAGGGCATCAAGTCTGAGGAGCCCACATCACAGTGGATGGCAAGTCACCAAAGCCTCGCTTAATTTCATTGCGAAGGCCTGTTGGACACTAGTTCACCACAGATTGGCGCCTATAGCTAATGACAACATATTGAGCGTCAACAGAGTCGGTTTGGTGGTGAGTATCATATCAAGATATGCTATCAACATATAGCGGATCATAGCAAAGGAGATTCGAGATTGAGCTCTAGCATTGAGCACTACGATTATATTGTCGAGTCTCATATACAGGATTTGTAGGGAGTCAAGTGTTCGGGTCATAGCAAAGATTGATGCTAGAGTTGGAGGCACACGAACTACAGATATTAGGCTTACACGGGATGAGATGAACCTAATGGGCTGGGTTAGAGCACCAGCAGCAGTCTTGACACCACAGGTAGCAGGGTCGAGCATGTGGATGCCCCTAGACCAGTTGAGTAGAGAAAGATACTGGCCACTGAAGCTAGCCATATAGCAACCACCCCTAGCACTTCATCCACTGCTCCACTAGCTACTTTGGGCCAAGTCCTAGTTGTCTATGTCTTAGTTCCACAAAACTTCTTGCGGAAGATGGCCAAGAGGCTGACCTTGAGAGAAAAGAAGGTGAACGTTATGATAGAGCAAGTCAAGCCATGGGTGAGGGTCGAGATCGATGCAGCAGTCAGAGCTTTGCACACTATGCTTGATAGTTTTGAACTTCGGCTGAATGAGTGGTTAGAAGAGCTGCCAGACATAAAGATTTTATGGAATGAGCTAGGCTCGATCGGGTTTCAGGTCACCAAGTTGTCATCTTAATAGCTAGCCATATTACCAGCCCCCACAATTCTGTTTTTTGAGGAAAAGATTGATTTAGGGGCATTCTGGACTTATGAGACTACAGAAGGAGATAGAGTAAAGAGGAGGTCATTTGAGGTAGTTGATGAGGAGCTCTCTAGGAATAGGAGGAAGAGAAATAAGAAGAAGCGTAGGCGGGCGATAATAGCTAGCCAGTAGGCTAATGACCAACATATGGCTGAGCTGCAAGAGAGAGCTAGAGGAGCTGGGAGCTCAACTATTGTGCCTAGGGAACCTGTGAGTGGCAAGGACCCTTCGGTGTCACGCGCTACCTTGGGAGACATGACTGGAACCTAATGCCACGCTGAGATCTAGACCAACCTGTTGCACTTCTGGTGCACGCCTGTAACTTAATTCAAGAAAAAATGGGCTATATCTCGGCTGTAAATGCAGCCTCTGGCCGAATCCTATAAAGGAAGACAACTAACCAACAATAATGTAATAACAAGGATCCTATGCGGGCCGACAAGACCACCATGCTGGCTAGTTATAATAGGAATAAAAATAGGCAGCTATTTGGGCCTCACAAGACCAACACGTGAAATAAGACGTACATGGGCCCCATACGGCCAACAACAACCAAATGACTGAGGATTGTAGTCTGCAAGCCTCTAAAAATAGAAATAATGGTTGGAACAAGGCCTCGACCTACCCAAATGCCATATAAATAAAAGACTGTAATCTCTATGATCTAGCAGCTCTAAATGAAAGAAACTGGCCAAACTGCCGACTCTAAATAGCTACTAATGGAAGTCCTGAACTCAGTTTGCCTAAACCTGTAGGAAACTATGCAGCGCATAGTTGGGCGTCAGTGCAATATGTACCGAATATGTAAGGCAATAACAGAAGCTGAGTAAAACTAATAAAAACTGAAAGTGAACAGTAATAAGGGCCAGAAGTTAATCTGTAAGCTTTCCTCTCCATAACCTGCATCTAGTAAGTCACTTCATGTGTATGAGCTGAAACTGTACGACTATTCATTCATAAGATGTAACTAGCAGACAAATATACAAATAAGAACCTAACATGGCCCCTATAAGTTGGGAAGGTACAAACAACACAAAATAACCTACCCGGGGCCCCCATAAGCCTCGGTAAGTGCCAATCAGTCTATATACCCCTATTAGTACCCCGTAGACTCTGCAAGTAACTGTAATTGTGTCTAAGCTGTCTGGGCTCCTGTAACTGTATCTGATCCATCTGGGCTCCTGTAATTGTACTTGAGCCATCTGGGCTCTTGTAACTGTATCTGTGTCTGAGCTGTCTGGGTCGCGTAACTGAACCCCGAGCCTTAGCTCGACTATGGGTCATAACGTGATCTCTGATAACTGGACCTCGGGCCTTGGCTCGACTACGGATCATACTATAGCTGTTGTAACTAGGCCCTGAGCCTTGGCTCGACTATGACCCATATATAACTGTTGTAGCTGGATACATCCCTCGCGACCTCTATGATGTGTAACTCAATACGGCCTTCACGGCCTTAATTTGATAGAACTCAATATGGTCCTCACAACCTCAATCTGATAGAACTCAATATGGCCCTCACAGCCTCAATCTGATGGAACTCGATGTGGCCCTCACGACCTCAATCTGATGGAACTCAATATGGCCCTCATGGCCTCAATCTGGTCCTTTTAGACATCATACTGCCCCTATAAGCATGGTCCTATAGGCAATAACATCTAACAATCCAACTTCGTAAGGAAAACCCAATCTAGCTAAGGTTAACTCTATCATCATTGTCGTCTCAACTCTATTCGTAACAGTTGACCATAATAGGCTTACTCCGGTATACTTTTCATCTACATAGAACAACTGTCGGGCTGCTACTAAATATGCTCCTGAGCAGTCAGCCCTAACCTCCCATAGGCAGCTTATTATAACTCTTGGCCTGGGGGTAATATTGTAACATTGTGGTTCTAGTCCCTGAGACACTAACTGAGTCTTTTTAGATTTCGTATGCCTTCTCTGGGTAATTCCTACCTGATAGGTGTGTTTATCTGGACTTAGCCGTTCCTGGCAACCTGTACCTGAATATCTGATAAGAGTGGGCTAGGGCATTGGCCCCGTATCTAGCTACTAACAAAACTATCCCCCTTAGGTATCTACTGCTCTATCAGGCTGGTACAATTAAGGTGGTTCCCTGAGTGACCTATTCGATAAGCACCACGTCGGCTAAAACTAACTGTCACTGGCGATAGCCACTATATGGAGGACCGACCCCCAACCGTCTAGGCAACTCTGTTGCCACTGACTCTAGGGTAAGGCTATACTAACATAATTCTGTCCCTGGAGGCATCAAGGTACGCTTTACTATTTACTAACTCATGCCCAACTATTACCCACAAACATCTGAAGCCTAGGCGTTGCAGAGAAACATCATTTCTACTAACTCAGTGAACAGAAGGGCAGAGGAATTTCTATGACGCTTCTAGTGTGAGTCACCCTTAACCTCTTCGTTCCCTATGAGGGATACTGCAATATACTCTTAATATGCATTTTAGCAGCTAGCCACAACATATGTAATCATAATCTACAGATAGTAGCTAACCATGAAAAACATGGATCTTATATACTAGCAACAACTAATTACAACAAGTAGGGTCATTGTCTATGCTCAAAAACATGTCGTATCATTGTACGTCGAGAATAACTTGCCGAAGGAATAAGCCTAAACATACCACGAATGTCGATTCTCATTTAACTGATTAGTTCCAACCTGAAGACAGTAGTTCCACTCAACTGCAGTCCTTATACTGAGAGAATAGGGCTAGTTTCAGCACTAAATTCAGCCAATAACGATATTTTTCGATAATAATATCAACTATAATTCAACTCTGAATAACTCAATGAAAACCCACAATTTCTCGGGAGTACAGAAGGGAGAAATACTCATCTAAGACCTATAGCCATTTAGGAATCAATTTGAAACAATTCTGACAACATTTACCCGGCGGGGCTCCGGTTTGCCGAGCAAATTTTCAAGAAATAACTCCATAGAAATGCTTCCCGTAGGCCTATAAATCATTATTCGAAGTTAATTTGCATTTGGACGGCGTCTGATAGCGTAATTTGATGTATGATGAAAGTTGCGTGTTCTCTCATTTCTGGCCGAGGGAAATATTTGATTAATGATTTGAATTGAACAAGGAAACATATTTATAGGCATAAGGAGGAGGCCTGGGTGGCTCCTCGCGTTGGCCAACGCGCCAGGAGGCCGGTGCCCCACGCTGTCCATCACACCAAGGTGCCTACTGCACCACGCCTCCCAGGGCACTGATGTGCCTGGTGCGCCGCACTCCCCAGCGCACAGGTAGGCTGGTGCATCGCGCTAGCCCTTCACGGCCTGGCCTCACCTAATTGTACTTCCGAGGCTTTTTTTCTTACACGTCAGGCTTCTATTTCTCATCACAAATCTATGCGCACGCATACTAACCGTTAACATCTTACGGGGTGTAATATCCTCCCTTCCTTAGGAACATTCATCCTCAAATGTCATCTTCAGGCTTAAAGGAGTTAACTCTTTTTTAACTAATACTTGGAAAAATATCGGCAGGGTTCCCTCTGTATTATGGACTATTCAAAAACCTGAGAAACAACAAAAAAAATCCAACACAGGCTTCTTATAGGATGCTATTTGCAGCTAAATAACCTAATAGTACTACATGACTGATAACAATAGCAACAAAGTCATCTATATAGCATCTGAAACTACTATACCTTAACTGAATTCGGCTAAGTCTGTATGCTTTCGTTGTGGGGCTTGGAACAACTGAAACTATCTAAACTTTACATCAATAGTTTTTCAATTCATTTCTGCTATATTTCCGTTCCCTCATGATAGATACTCTAATAAGCTACAGCTTAGGTTCTCAAATTAACTCCCCTGAATCTGGCCATCCAATATAACTATTGGGTTCTCTCCGTGGAATATCATTTGTGTACCTTAAGTATCTCTGGCTGGGTCAATCTAAAAAAAAGCCTCCTACGCGCTTTCTTAGTGTTAATAAATAGATCCTAGCTCCGAAGGAAACTCTATCTCATAGGTCACTTGGCCAATTTCCCGGAGGACCCGATATAGTTTAATGAATCTAGGGCAGGACTTGCCCTTCTTGTCATCATAACGCCCTTCATTCGCGAAGTTTTTAGGAACATTCAGTTATTGCTTCAATTTCTAATTTCTCCATTTTCTAGAGTAAGACTTCCAGCGACCCCGGGCTACCGGTATAAATCTCTGAATTAGTTTAGTTGTTTCCCTTCGACCGACGCAATATGCTCGGTTTAATTATCCCTGACTTACCTACTTCAGGTCATCATATAGGAAACCTACATTCCCACCTCTAACATAACTCTGGAGGTCTAAATCGTGTGCCCTGCTTGGCTATTTATTTGGGGACGGGGGGCGGTACTTAAATTAACATGTGTCCCAATCTATCCTGATAGCTCTTCCTAAGCTTAACTGTGAGTTATGCCCCTTTGTTAGAAGTTAATAGACACGGAGATACCATATAGCCGAAATGTTTCTTTCGTATCTAATTCGGCGTAGTCTTTAGTTGAAATGTCATTCTAATTGGCAAGAAATAAGTTAATCTCATTAGCTTCTTAATAATGACACAATAGAGTCACCTTTACGCCTAGTACTAGGTAACCTTATAGCTATATTCATACCTACTTCCCACTTTCACGCAAGCACGGCTACTCTCTAAATTAGGCCACCCGATTTCTGATGCCCAACGTGCTCTTGCTAGCCATTGGATCTCTGTGTCACAACTCGACAATATCCTTATTCTTCCTGTGCTAGTAATAAATCTCTATTATTCTCTAGCGCGCTTTCTTCAAACCCGAGTGGGGAAATGATGGGCATGGTATGCCCTATTATAATCTACTAGAGAAACTCTGTTGTATTTAGAACATAGAGTCGGCCTCCAGGTCTCAAAACTCTGTCCCTTACTATCTCGAGGGTCGGTAGTTCCTTTTGTTGGGCCTTATCTCTGACTACACTAGGCTAGGGTCTCCGTACCGTCACTCATCTGCCTCCACAACTAGGGGGGCAAAATTTTGATACTCATGACTTCCTCTTACTTTTGGGGGCTGAGATATGGGTCTCATGCCTCCTACATCTTACTACCAAGGATACTACTAGCCAAATCTACTAACCTGCATCGTTCGTACCCGCACTTGGGATGATTTCATTCATATGATTTCTCTGTTCTTCAACATAGCAAACTAGGGCCATAGCCATTATTCTATAGGTATTTCTTACCGTCATCCACACACCGAGATGGGGTTAATCTATTTCTAGCTTAAACATTGCTACTGATAGGAGTTTGCTGCTTATGGACTCTCGCCCACACTTGGGTGCTACTAACAATCTTACCTACCCTCCTGATTTACAGCTGTGAAGGTCTAGGTAACTTACTTGAACCCTAGGGGTCTTAATCACTTTCTAACATTTTCTGGAATCAATGATTCTGGCCCCTCTTTACTATTCATACTGGGCAACATCACATTTACGCTTTCTGTCATACTGACAAAAAGCTGGGATATAGGAAGTAAACATATCTTACTATGGTAGGGCTAAGGTATGGAACTTTACAACCTCCGAAGAACTAGGGGTAAGAACCTTATAATTTCCCCCCTTCTTTTATACCTTTTAGGTAATCCAACATTAGTTGTTGCTCCTGTCTGATTCTAATCATCTACTAAGTAACTAGCTCATATAAATACCATACTACTTACCTCTTACTCTGAGGCTATAAAAAGAAATAGGGGCGGTACTGGCATGTCTATTACCTTATGAGATTCCTGGTGCCCCAGGAGGGTGCTAGGGTGATAAAAAAATGTCTATTTTTTCCCTTAGGCTAAGTGTCCCCTCCCAATTATGGCACCTCATTAATACCCTCTCCTTCTGCTATAGCTGACTTACGGCTGGCTGAAGTCTGTCCCATATTAAACATGATTCTAGATAGACATAACAAAGAAAACTTAGAGACTCATCCCTATCTAACTCAGTTCTATAGCACGATCTGAGAAGAAGGAGGGGTAACCATACTATCATGCCTCGTAGCCTCCTGCTTATAAAATGTAGTGCACAACACATTTATAAACAAGGCTCTAACTAGACACAGCTTGCAAACTCCTTGGGATACGACTTGCTCTAATACCAAGTTTGTCATGCCCCACCTTGGGAGGCATGACTGGCACCTAATGCCACACTGGGATCTGGACTAACCTGACTGACCTAGTGCACTTCTAGTGCATGCCTGCAACTTAATTCAAGAAAATGACGTGCTATATATCAAATGTAAATACAGCTTCTGGATGACAAGGCCACTTGTAAAGGAAGATAGCTAACCAATAACAATGCAATAACAGGGATCCTATGCGTGCCGACAAGACCACCATGCTGTCTAGTTATAACAGGAATGAAAACAGGCAGCTATATTGGGCCCCACATGGCCAACATGTGAAATAAGATGTACATGGGCCCCACACGGCCAACAACAACCAAATGACTGAGGACTGTAGTCTGCAGGCCTCTAAGAATAGAAATGATGATCGGGATAGGGCCCCAGCCTACCTAAATGCCATATAAATAAAAGACTGTAATCTCTACGACCTGGCAGCTCCAAATAAAAGGAATTGGCTGAACTGCTAACTTTGAACAGCTACTAATGGAAGTCCTGAACTCTGTCTGCCTAAACCTGCAGGCAAGCATGCAGTGCCCCATAGTTGGGCATCAGTACGATATATACCGAATATGTAAGGCAATAACAAAAGATGAGTAAAACTGATAAAAACTTAAAGTGAATAGTAATAAGGGCCAAAAGTCAACCTGTAAGATTTCCTCTCCATAACCTGCATCTAGTAAGTTACTACATGTGTATGAGTTGAAACTGTATGAATATTCATTCATAAGCTGTAACTGGCTGACAAATTTACAAAGAAGAACCTAACCTATCCCTCATAAGTTGGGAAGGTACAAGCAACACAACATAACCTAAACGGGGCCCCCATAAGCCTCGACAAGTGTCAATCAGTCTATATAACCCTATTGGTACCCCATAGACTCTGCAAGTAACTGTAATTGTGTCTGAGTTGTCTGGGCTCCTATAACTGTATTTGACCCATCTGGGCTCCTGTAAGTGTATTTGTGTTTGAGTTGTCTGGGCTACATAACTGGACCCTGAGCCTTGGCTTGACTATGGGTCATAACATGATCTCTGATAAATGGACCCCGGGCCTTGGCTCGACAATGGATCATACTGTAGCTATTGTAATTGGCCCCGAGCCTTGGCTCGACTATGGGCCATAATATAACTGTTGTAGCTAGATACGACCCTTGCGACCTCTATCTGGTCTAACTCAATACGGCCCTCACGGCTTCAATCTGATAGAACTCAATATGGCCATCACGGCCTCAATCTGATAGAACTCAATATGGCCCTCATGGCCTCAATCTGATGGAACTCGATATGGCCCTCAGGACCTCAATCAAATGGAACTCAATATGGCCCTCAAAGCCTCAATCTGATCCTTTCAAACATCATACTTCCCCTATAAGCATCGCCCTATAGGCAATAACATCTAACAATCCAACGTCGTAAGGAAAACTCAATCTAGCTAGGGTTAACTCTAGCAAGGGTTGCTATGTCATCAATGTCATCTTAACTCTACTCATAATAGCTGACCATAATAGGCCTACTCTGGAATACTTGTCCTCTACGAAGAACAACTGTGGGACTGCTACTAATCGGATATGCTCCTAAGTAGTCAGCCCTAACCTCCCATAGGCAGCTTATTATAACTCTTGGCTTGGGGGTAATACTGTAATATTGTGGTTCCAGTCCCTGAGACACTAATTGAGTCTGTTCAGATTTCGTATGCCTTCTCTAGGTGATTCCTACCTTGTAGGTGTATTTATCTAGACTTAACCATTCCCGGCAACCTGTACCTGAATATCTGATAAGAGTAGGTTGGGGCTTTGGCCCCGTATCTAGCTACTAAAAAAACTTTCTCCCTTAGGTATCTACTGCTCTATCAGGCTGGTACAACTGAGGTGGTGCCCTGAGTGACCTGTACGATAAGCATCACGTCAGCTAAAACTAACTGTCACTGGCGATAGCCACTATGTGGAGGACCGACCCCCAACTCTCTAGGCAACTCTGGTGCCACTGACTCTGGGATAAGGCCATACTAACATAATTCTGGCCTTGGAGGCGTCAAGGTATGCCAACGGTCTCTAGACAAGCTCTATTGACAATATAGGCCCCGAACTAATAGTTATATCGCCAGGCTACGACTATGCTGTTCAACTTACTAACTTAGGACCAACTATTACTCACAAACATCTGAAGCCTAGGAATGGCATCAAAACATCGTTTCTACTAACTCAGTGAACAGAAGGGCAGAGGAATTTCTATGATGCTTCTAGCGTGAGTCACCCTTAACCTCTTTTTTTCCCAATGAGGGATACTACAATGTACTCTTAATATGCTCTAGTAGCTAGACACAACATATGTAATCATAATCTACGGATAGCATCTAACCACGACAAACATGGATCTTATATACTAGCAACAGCTAATTACAGCAACTAGGGTCGTTGTCTATGCTCAGAAACATAAGTCGTATCATTGTACGACGAGAATAACTTGTTGAAGGAATAAGCGTAAATATACCTCGAATGTTGATTCTCATTTAACTGATTAATTCCAACCTGAATACAATAGTTTCACTCAACTGCAATCCTTATACAGAGAGAATAGGGCTAGTTTCAGTGCTAAATTCGGCAAATAACGATATCTTTTGATAATAATATCAACTATAATTCAACTCCGAATAACTCAACGAAAACCTGTAATTTCTTGAGAGTTCAGAAGGGAGAAATGCTCACCTAAGGCCTGTGGTAGCTTAGGAATCAATTTGAAACAATTTTAACAACTTTTACCCGGCGGGGCTCCAGTTTATCGAACGAATTTTCATGAAATAACTTTGTAGAAATGCTTCTCTTAGGCCTAGAAATCGCTACCTGAAGTTAATTTGCATTTGGACGGCGTTTGATAGCGTAATTTGACGAAAATATGATGAAAGTTGCCTGTTCTCTTATTTATGGTCGAGGGAAATATTTGATGAATGATTTGAATTGAACAAGGAAACATATATATATATATATATATATATATATATATATATATATATATATATATATATAGGCATAGGGTGGTGGCCTTGGTGGCAGCCTTGGTGGCGCCTCGCGCTGGCCACCGTGCCAGGAAGCCGGCGCCCCGTGCTGGCCATTGCACCAAGGTGTCTATCGTGCCTCCCAGGGCACTGATGTGCCTAGAGCGCCTCGCTGCGCAGCACGCAGGCTGGCTGGCGCGTCACACTGGCCCTTCACGGTCTGGCCTCGCCCAATCGTACTTCCAAGTCATTTTTCCATACTCATCAAGCTTCTATTTCTCGTCACAAATCCATGTGCACGCATACTAACCACTAACATCTTATGGGGTTTAACATTCGAATAAGCCAAATTCTGCCCAGATTGATACAGAGGTTGTTGATGCGACCAAGACTGCTGAGGGGGCAACCACATCCCCTACCATCACACCATTATGTGTGTCGGCCACCACTAGCGCCACGATTGTTGAGGCAGAGAATGTGCCTTCACACCCACCTGCACAGGACGACAGGAACTCCTAGAGTCCCATAGGTATGTTCCTCTCCCAGTTTTTTATTTCACTGCTTTAGGGACAAAGCATGATTTTTTAGGGAGGGTGTATCTGTTTTTGTTTTATTTGTCTGAGGGTTTTTGTTGTCGTGTTTCTTTTCCCTCAAACATGCTATCTAGTAGAACCAACATATTTAAAATGTTTTGTTTTTTTTAACTAGAAGTAGCTTAGCAGTACTTAACAGCCAATAAAATGCACATGTATTTGATATTTTGGAATTGTTAAAAAAAAACCCTTTTTACAAATTTTTGTGATTAGTTGTGTGTATTTATTGTAAAGTATGACCAATGTGGATCTTTTATGGCATTTGATAGATTAGCATGATTAAATATAGTGTAGTTATGCATGAACCATATAGGTAGTGAGATATAATCCTGTACTATGTGTGAGTGAGGTCCCTACCTAGTTCAATGATTTGTGGGTGATCTAGAACTTGCCCAATTAGTCTTTGCTTAGGTCATAGGATAGTAGGTTAGGAAAGGATCATAGGCTATTTTTGATTTATCCTACTTTTAGCTAAAATTATCTTACCAGATAATATTATCCCTTGATCCCATGTTTGAGCCTAAAGTTTACCCTTTCTTTATTAGCCCATTCACCTTTCCTGTTTTGTTTATAATGAACCTGCATTAAGTCTAGTCCCTCCTTGGATATTGTGAACCTCAACTCAAGCAAAATGACTAAGTTGAAGGTAACTATTATAGGGGTGCATAGAGGATATGGGGGAAAAAAGAAAAATCTAGTCAGTAAAAGGTGGGATGTAGTGTGAAAGAAAGAGAACAAAAAGAAAAGAAAACAAAAGAAATTTGAAAGTCAAAGAGAGAAAAAATGAAAAAGTGAAAAAGAAATCACACCCAGTTGAAAGCTGAATAAAATGGAGAATGGGAGAAAAGAGAGAAATAGTTAGAAGTAGAGCTAGATTCTATGTAGTGCCAAAGAGGGTAAGTCACTATGTCCATATTTACCATACCTATCCCCAAGCCTACATAATAAGACAATAAAAGTCCTATAGTGATCCTAACCCGACTGTCCGAAGAACCAGAGTAAAAAAAATAAGGGCAAGCCTATGATATCACTTGTACAGTATTTGATACTTCTATCTGAGAGTAGAGCTCCGCTTGATAGTCCCAGTTATATATATATATATATATATATATATATATATATATATATATATATATATATATATATATATATACATTGTGAGTGTTTGGGACTTCATTTGTTGTGAGGGTACATGGGTTGTATTGCATCCTACCAATTATCTGTGTTAATAGGATTAGTAATAGCTCAATTGTCTGTTAATAATTTGATGTCATTTCTAGATCCCTTTGTGTCATGAGTTGTAGTTGCATGGGTGCACAGCAGTCCTAGTTTTGAGTGTTTGAAAGAAAAGGGAGTAATTACTTTATAGTGGTCATGTGAGCAAATTTTGATATTGTTGGTTGTAGGTCTTCTGCTTTACTCTCTAATTAAGTGTCGTGTCTGTAGTAGTGTTTTTGTTTGCCTGAGCACATGCAAAAGTTTTAAGTTGAGGGTGTCGATGTGCCACAGTTTTACGGCACTTTCAATGCTTAAAACATAGGGAAAATGCTTGGTCTTAGTTATTTTTTTACAGATATGAGGTTCTTTTACTTTGTTTACAAGAAAATCATGTCCGAGTGTTGACTTTTAGAAAAGGAGATGAAAATGCAAAAAATGGCTTGTTGCAGGTCTTAGTATGAGTGTACCTAATACCCATAGCACCAACTTCAGAGAAAGAAAAATAAGTGCAGAGGCATCATATGTTTGATAGTATGAGTCGTAACATCTAGGTATGAGCTATACTGAGTGCCCATAACATGAGATACAAAAGATGTGCATTTGCAGAGTCCAGTGGTATGAGCAAAGGCCACGAGTCTTGATGGAAAGGATGATCTATACTGACAGACTCGTGGTGAGATTCAGAGAATTGGACACTTGGCAGATTCAGGGAGTCGTACGAAGGATCTATAGGAGAATGATCAAAAACCCCAGGTTTCGAAAGTTCAAGCCACGAGAGGCTCCTACGACTCGTAGTACTATTGTACGAGTTGTACCAACCTCCAGTACCTGAGAAGACCAGAAGCTGCAGACTCATACTATGGAAGTATACCACGACTCGTAGGTTGTCGGTAGCAAAATACCTATTAATACAGGAAAGGATTTCATTAATTGAATAAATACTCTTAGATTATTTTCCTTAATAGAATCGATACTCTTTCATTCTAATCGTTGTTTTTGGGTTTTCTAACACTTCTTGGAGAGAGAAACACACGAAAACTTTGAGAAGAAATCATCATAGTTCTTGATTGTGGGAATTGATTGTGCAATTGATTATTGGATTTCTCTTCCATCGATATTGTAGTTGTTTAATTATGTTTTCTTATATGAAATTTGATTTCTTTCTTGCAATCATGAATAGCCAAACCCTCCGCAACTAGGATTGTGGGAGCCATGGTGGAATAACAAACTAGGGTTAACACAAAGTGATTCTAAACCAATACGAATGCTTGTATTGTTCTTTTCTTCATGATCAATGTTTCTTAACAGTGTGGAACATTTGGACTAGCCCGAGTTCTCTTTGTGATTGAACCTAGAGAAGTAAATATTAGGCAAAGAGAAGAATAAAAAATCCTTGAAATTAAGTTTCACTGAATAGCTTGGGCTGCAGCCATAGGAAAGTTAATTTGGAACTATTCATAAAAGTTAAAGCAAAATCGCTCATGAGACCTAACCGGGTGATTGCGTAGAGTCATCCAATAAGGATGAATCAGTCATTTGAATGAACATAGTTTATTAGTTCTATATTCTAAGTATTAGGATAAATCACGAGTGTACTAATCTGACCTAGTTAGGAAGCCAAGGGAACACTTCCCTAGTTAATTTCATAACTTTGATAACAACAACATTTCAACATTACCACCATATTATTTTTCTATTAAAACCCCCCACTAGGAAATAATTGAACAAAAAGCATGAATACTAGCATTAGTATATATCTTGATCATATTCCTTGTAAGATCGACCTCAACCTTAGTTGTGTTCTTTAAAGACAACGTCCGCATTATACTTCTTCAGAGGTGTAATTTGAGCGTTATCATACCTGTACTATCTACTGGTGGTCCTCTTGCTACCCGGTGGCAAGCACTCCTCCCTAAACTTATTTAAATCAAATTTTTCATTCTTCCACTCCCATGCAAACATAAAAATCGAACCCACAACTAGTAATCAACTCTCACACACCCGTAACTAAAAATCACCATGAGATTCAAGATCAAATTCTAGCAAGTTACTCCTGCACAATCTGCATTCCTACCCTAAGATCACCGAACCAAGCAAACAATTGAAACTTCAAGTAAGTAACCATGTTTAAATTTTTGAAAAGCATTCCTTGTATGATTTTGTAAGTCGACTATGATTCCTCAAACTCACCAAGAATGGGTTGAGGAAGATGAACAGTAGCTCTGGTGATTATATCCAATGGGTAGAACTTCGAAATGCTTAAAACAATAAAATTGAGTTAGTGAAAAATTGGAAAATTGAGTTACAGGATGTGACCTAGGTTGGGAGTGAACTAGGTATGCATAAATAATGTACATGGATAGCTTAAAATGGGGAATTCTAAGTACCCAAAACGAATCAAGTGTTTACCTGGAAAACTGAATAAAATAAAGATGAGGGCAAGCTTCACGAGTCTTTCTATAACTCATATGATGACTTATTGGGATTGTGCAAGGTGAATAAAAATCTAAGTGTTGGTACGAAGCCTAGTACAATTAGTAGGATCCTACTATGAGTCGTGCCTGGTGATCCTACCATGAGGCAGTAAGGGTAAAAATCCAAAGGGGATTGTACAATCCTACCAACGACTCGTGAAAAGAAAGTACGATCCGTAGCACGAGTCATAGAAAAATATAGAATAACACAATTCAGAGAATCCCTCAGTATGACTCTTAGTATAAACTGTACCATCATGGTCCAAGTCATACCTAGGAGTCATGATAGGACTGTTATAAACCACAAGTCTTAGTACAAGTCATACCACCGTTGTACGACCCGTACTATAGACTGGTGGAGAACTTCTGAGGGTATTTTTCTTTATTTATTTTTATCAGATCATACATACTAACTGTCACACCCCACCTTGGGGGGTATGACGGGCACCTGGTGCCTACTAGACACTGGCTCTATTTCAAGAAACAAACCGGCTATATAGCGGCTGTAAATACAGCCCCCGGCCGATTAGGCCTATAGCCACCTGCAATGCACAACAGCTAACCAGAACGATGACACTATAATTTGAAGCAACTTCTATTCACATTTCTGATCGACAAGGTCACTAAATATAACCAGAAGAAGGCCCCACGCAGCCATCATCAACAACTAAACACATATATACATGCACGGCCCCACACGACCGGCTCCACCACCACAGGAAACATCAGACTGCAAGCCTCTAGGAAGTAATAGTAGAATGGTCGGGATAGGGCCCCGACCTACCCAAACTGTAATCAAAAAGGAAATAGGAACAACCTCTGACTGTCTAGCTCCGGAGGATAGGAGCTGATAACTCTGCTGACTGGATCACGAGGGATCGACTCCTCGTCTATGTGTACCTGCAGGCAAGCAATGCAGCGCCCCCACGGGCGTTAGTACCAAAGGTACCGAGCATGTAAAGCAAACTGAAATATACAACTGAAATGGATAACAACAATAACATGACATATAAGTAGGAAGTAGTTGAGTCTATCTGCCTGAGGATAACTGAGGAGAGTTTAACTATTCTGTAACTAAACTGGGCGTACCTGACGACGTGTCGTACTACTGTCTATCAGTATCTAATAGCACATATAGATATACATATAAATACACACAATACCTGACCGACCCCCATAAGCCGGAAGGTGCCAACCAACAGAACAATCTATTTACCCCTACCCGGGTCTAAACCAACCAAAAATAAGTCACTCCACTCATCAGATAATTGTGAGCTCCTCCTACCGGCCCCCTTGGGTACGTAGCTCAGGCCTTGGCCTCTGACAATAAACTGTGTCTGAGTCCAAAGACTCCTGCCTCTGGGCGCAAGAGCTCAACGGGGTAATATGCTGTTGTATCTATGACTGAAACTGCCCCTGGGTGCAAACACGCAATAGGGTAATTTTATAAAAATCTATATCTGAAACTGCCCCCGGCCACAAGCGCACACAGAGTAGTCTGCCCTGTAAACAGGATAATCTGGCTCTGCACAGAGTAAACTGAATTGCCCCTGCAAGCAGGGTAATCTGGACCATATTATTATGGTGGTCAGCCATCATCGTCCTCTAGGAGGACGGCATCGCCCGGCTGGGGGCAGTATCTGAATCTGGTATCAACACAGCTATAACCCAGGGGCTGCGGGGATGCTAAAGGATGCCCACATCCCATAACAAGTCTCAACATGCAAAACACATACACAGCAAGCATGCTCAAACAAAAAATACTTATCATATTCTCTTCTTTTATTTCAAGGCCAGTCCGTATTAAACAACTGATGCTATATTCTGTTTTACACTGTTTCTGATTGCTGGGCTAACTGCTACCTGGCCTTTATTTGTTTATCTGATTATTGTTATCCGTGATTTGAAGCTATATCAGTTTCTAGATCCATATCTATTTCTGGAGCTATATCTGTATCTGGAGCTATATCGGAGTATGGAGCTATTTTTATATCTGATTACTGATCTAATTATATCTGGATATAACTCAATAACACAGAACATACCATCTATGACTGGATATAGCTCGATAATATAAACTGTGCCATCTATTACCGGATACAGCTCAACAAATATAATACGCACTATCTGTAATCATGCTAATTCGTTATACTGCTTTTACAACTTTCATTCTGGGTATTACGTAAGAACATGCTGAGCTATAAGCGGATACCATATTACTATCTGAAATCATCTGACTATCCGTTATTCTGATTATTGCATGATACGTAATGATATACTAGCATGCTTGCTGGAAATTGTACTAAAATCATTTGTGTACGTTGGGTATCTGTTAATAGCCTTTATTCTATTTATTTTCTAGATTGTATTTCCTGGCTTGCCGAAAGAATAGCTTTACATACTTGGTTTCTGAGTATCCGACTGGCCGATGTGATTTTCGTCGATACTTCTGCTGTTTCTCCCAACTACATTCATATACATGTCAATTAGAACTAAATACATTAGTATTAAGGAGAAATTATCACTTTTGATATATATTTATCCCAAACTTTGACTTATCAGAAAATGGTCGAAAACTCGTTATTTCTCGATAGTCCAGAAGGGATAAATGCTCACTGCAAGCCTAGGAACACATTGGTACTAATTTAAAGCAATTCTATTTACTTTACCTCGGTAGCACGACGTTTCGCCGGCCAAATTTCACGAAACCAACTCCGTAGGATTGCTTTCTGCAGCTTTATACCTCGGTATCTAAGCTGGAACGGAGTTTAGACCACTTTTCGTAGCGTAATAGGAAGGAAATATATATAATTTTTGTGGGTTTTGCCTTAATCTTGGCTATACCCTATGTTTTCTAGAAATTATTGTTATATTTGAAAAAAAACCGACTTTCCCCTCTCTTTTTTTTCCTAAATCCCTTAATCAACATGCCATTAGGCTATTTATTTGTTTAAAATTTATGGGGTGTAACATCCTCCCCCCTTTAAGAACATTCGTCCTCGAATGACATTCTGACCTATAGAAATCTTAACTGGCTGACTTATCCCTGGAAAAAAAAATTTGGCAGAGTTTCCCCTGTATTATGGACTATCTCAAAATTCCTAAAAAGCAGAAAAACCCAATATAGGTACTCCACACGATATAATAATATTCATATATAACTGTCTATAATCAATCGCCTTCTTTCATATATGAAATATAAGCATTCATAAGGAAAAACAGTTCTAACATACCTCTTGTTTGCCTATGCCTGGAATAAGTGGGGATATCTGGCTTTCATGTCCTCCTCGGCTTCCCAGGTCATCTCTTCTCGATTCCTGTTGCACCATAACACTTTGACTGAAGCAACATCTTTCGTTCTCAGTCTACGGATCTGTCTGTCTAGTATAGCTACTGGAACCTCTTCATATGCTAACTCTTCTGTGACCTGGACATCCTAAACTGGAACAACTGTGGAAGGGTCTCCTACGAACTTCCTCAACATAGATACATGGAATACTAGGTGAACAAACTCTAATTCTGGGGGCAAGTTCAATTCATATGCTACTCGGCCTATTCTTCGCCGAATCTGATATGGCCCAATGAACCTCGGGCTAAGGTTGCCTTTCTTGGCAAATCTCATCACCCCTTTCATCGGAGACGCTTTAAAATATACCCAGTCATCCACTGCAAATTCTAAATTTCTGTGCCGCATATCTGCATAAGACTTGTGGCGACTCTGTGCTGTCAGTAGGCGTTCTCTGATAAGCTTCACCGCCTCTTCTGACTGAAGAATAATATTCGTCCCAATCAGCGCTGTCTCCCCCGCTTCAAACTAGCCAATGGGTGATCTACATTTCCGCCCGTATAATGCTGCAAAGGGATCCATCTGGATAGCTGAATAATAACTGTTATTATAGGCAAATTCAATCAACGGCAAATGCTCGTCCCAGCTACCCCCAAAATCTAGTACACACGCTCGTAGCATATCTTCGAGCGTCTGGATAGTTCGTTCTGCTTGCCCGTCTGTTTGAGGATGAAAGGTTGTGCTTAAGTTAATCTGTGTCCCCAGGCCTCTCTGGAATGACTGCTAGAATCTCGTTGTAAATTGTGCTCCTCTATCTGAGATAATAGACACCGGAACACTGTACAATCTGACTGTCTCTCTGATATACAGTTCAGCATAATCCTCAGTAGAGAATGTAGTTCGTACTAGCAGGAAATGGGCTGATTTTGTTAATCTATCAACGATTACCCAAATAGAATCGTTTCTGCGTCTGGTACGGGGTAACCCTGTTACAAAATCCATATTTATCGCTTCCCATTTCCACAAAGGCACAGCTATATCCTGCGTCAGACCGCCCGGTTTCTGGTGTTCTGCTTTCACCTGCTGGCAGCTACGACATCTAGATACAAATTCAGCTATTTCATCTTTCATACCTGGCCACCAGTAGATGTCTCTGATGTCGTGGTACATTTTCGTTGCTCCTGGATGGAGGGAATAGCGAACGTAATGTACCTCATGCATGATCTGCTGGCGAAGCCCTGAAACATTCGGGACACATAGGCGGCCCTTACAACGCAGCACTTCATCCTCAGTCACTTGGAAATCTGGCTCCTTACCTTTCTGAACTCTATCTCTGAGCTGGACTAAGTGAGAGTCCTCGTACTGCCGTTCTTTTACCTCTGTAACTAACGATGACACAACAGAGTTCTGAATCACCGCTTTGTTATTTTCTGTTTCTACTACTCGAACGGCTAAACCAGCTAGCTGATGAATTTCCTTGGCTAACTCCCGCTTCTCGGGTCACAAATACGCAAAACTCCCCATTGACTTACGGCTGAGGGCATCTGCTACTACATTAGCTCTCCCTGGATGGTAGAGAATATTTACGTCATAATCTTTCAGCAATTCTAACCAGCGACGCTGCCGCAGATTTAAATCCCTCTGTGTGAAAATGTACTGAAGGCTTTTATAATCTGTAAAAATGTCTACATGAACGCCATACAGATAATGCCTCCAGATTTTCAGAGCGTGGATCACCGCGGCTAACTCCAGGTCGTGAGTAGGGTAATTCTTTTCATGTTTCCTCAGCTGTCTGGAAGCATACGCAATCACCTTACCATGCTGCATCAACACACAACCCAACCCAACGCCTGATGCATCGCAATACACTGAATAACCTTCTATACCTTTCCGCAATGCTAACACTGGGGCGAAGGTTAATCTGTCTTTTAACTCCTGGAAGCTCTGCTCACATGCCTCTGTCCACTAAAACTTTGTTGCTTTCTGCGTCAGTTTGGTCAGAGGTGCCGCTATAGTAGAGAATCCCTCAACAAATCTCCTGTAATATCCCGCTAACCCCAGAAAACTGCGGACTTCGGTCGGAGTGGTAGGCTTAGTCCAGGTTTTAACTGCTGCTATCTTCTGCATGTCAACCTGTATACCAGCATCCGACACAATATGCCCCAAGAAGGCCACTAAGTTCAACCAGAATTCACACTTGGAGAACTTAGCATATAATTGACGGTCCCTGAGAATCTGGAGCACTGTCCGTAAATGAGCCTGGTGATCTACTTCAGAGCGAGAATACACCAGAATATCATCAATAAACACTATCACGAACAGGTCCAGGTATGGTCTGAAAATGCTATTCATCAGGTCCATGAATATTGCTGGGGCATTTGTCAACCCAAAGGACATAACTAGGAATTCAAAGTGTCCATATCGGGTCCTGAAAGCCGTTTTGGGAATGTCTCTTTCACGAACTCGAACCTGATGATATCCGGACCGCAAGTCAATCTTGGAGAAATATCTGGCCCCCTGTAACTGATCAAACAAATCATCTATTCTGGGAAGCGGATACTTATTCTTTACTGTAACTTTATTCAGTTGCCGGTAATCTATACACATGCGGAGCGAGCCATCCTTCTTCCTCACAAATAGAACTGGCGCACCGCACGGTGAAGTACTCGGCCTGATAAAACCCTTATCTAGCAGGTCCTTCAGCTGCTCCTTTAATTCTCTGAGTTCAGCAGGAGCCATGCGATACGGAGGAATTGATATAGGCTGAGTGCCTGGTAGCAAGTCAATTGCAAAATCTATCTCTCTTTCTGGGGGAATACAGGTAACTCGTATGGAAATACATCAGGGAATTCATTCACCACCGAAATAGACTGAAGTGTTGAAGATTCTACCCGAACATCCTGAACCCTGACTAGGTGGTAGATATATCCCTTAGTTATCAATTTCCTCGCCTGAAGGTAGGAAATAAACCTACCTTTTGGAGTAGCTGTGCTGCCTTTCCACTCTCGCACTGCCTCTCCTGGAAAATGGAATCGGACCGTCTTGGTCCAACATTCTACATTGGCATAGCACGGCACTAACCAATCCATACCCATAATGGCATCGAAATCAATCATTTCTAGCTCTATTAGATCTATGATAGTCTGACGATCAGCAACCTCTATTGTACACCCTCGATAAATTCTGCTAGCTATAATAGAGTCACCGACGGGTGTGGATACTGAAAAGGGATGCTGTAATAACTCTGGTGCGACATTAAACTTTCTAGCCACAAATGGGGCAATATATGACAGAGTGGACCCTGGATCAATCAGTACATAAGCAGGGCATGAAAAGATAGTCATCATACCTGTTACCACATCTGGAGACGCCTCTAAGTCCTGTCTCCCTGGTAGTGCATAGGTACGGCTTGAACCCGTACCTGAACTGGAGGCTCCTCATCTACCTCGGCCTCTACCTGCTGAACCTGAGGCCCCACGCCCTGCTGAGGCTGCTGGAGCTCGTGGCCCTGTGGATCCCCTGTCCTGACTATCTCTGCTCCCTTTCCCCCTGGCCGGACAATCTCTCATCCGGTGCCCCTCCTGCCCGCAAATATAACATCCTGAGGAGCTGTATCTACAAGCTCCGGCGTGAGGTCGGCTGCAATTAGGGCAGGGTGAGGGTGTGAATCTGCTCTGCTCTCCCCTCCTTTGCTACGAGGAATCTACTGTTCGAGAACTGCCACCAAACTCTGAATGCCCTCGACGAACAAATCTACCTCGTTGCTGTTGTGGTGGAGGTGGGGGTCTAGGGGGTTTGTCTGACAACTAGGGTCTGGGTCCTCTCTGAACCTCCCTCTGCATATCATCTGATCTGTCTCTGCGGCGCTGTTCCTAATTTGTCTGTCTACTTCCCTATTGCCGCTGTCTAAGGCCCTCAATAGTCTGGGCAAAGGCCTGTACATGGGCAATATCCATATCTTCTCGTAACATAGCCGTCATGCATGCTTCAATGTATTCTGGGTTCAGACCCATAATAAACCTGTGAACTCTAGACGGCATAGTGTCCACAAAGGCTGGAGCATAACGGGCTAAGGAGTGAAACTGTAAAGCATATTCTCGTACGCTCCTCGCCCCCTGTTCCAAATGCAAAAACTAGTCCATCCGGGCCTACTGGGTCTCCCGTGGAAAGTAACGGTCCAGTATGGCCTCCGAGAAGCTGGACCAAGTTGGAGGGGCAACATCTCTCCCTCGAGACCTTTCCCAACTCTTGTACCATAATACAGCTATGTCCTGCAACCAAAACACTGCCAGCTCAACTGATTCTAAAGGGGTCACATGCATAACCCGGAAAATTCTCTGCATCTGGTCTAGAAAATCCTGGGGGTCCTCTTCCCGATCTGACCCTATGAACTGCGGGGGTCACAATGCCAAGAATTCTCTAACCCTGGAACTACAACCACCTAGAGATTCTGCTACTGCAGGTGGTACTGGCTGACGCTGAGTAGCTAGCATCTGGGTAAACATAACCACCCACTACATAGCTCCTGATCAGATGAAGTGGGTGCAGGAGCTATGGGAGGCGGTGCTACCTCAAATGGTGCCTGACGAGGCGGAGACTACTGGGAGGGTCGAGATGACACCTCTGTATCACCCTCAGACCGGGCTGAGTCTGGCTGTAAGTGAGGTATCCTGCTGGTGCCCTCGCCTGCCGTTGTATCTAATCTCCTGCCTGTAGCAGGGTGCCACTGATCTGCCATAGTATCTGTAGACAAAGAGGGTGGTAAGTTTCAAAAGAACCAACCCAATACTGTACTGTGCTATGGCACGACTGAGTATGAAAGAAGGGTAACCATCCTATTATGCCTCGCAGCCTCCTGCCTATAGTATGTGGTGCACAACACATCCATAGACAAGACTCTACTTATCACGGCTTGCAGACTCCCAGGGACACGAACTGCTCTGATACCAAGTTTGTCACACCCCACCTTGGGGTTATGACGGGCACCTGGTGCCTACTAGACTCTGGCTCTATTTCAAGAAACGAACCGGCTATATAGCAGTTGTAAATACATCCCCCAGCCGATTAGGCCTATAGACACCTGCAATGCACAACAGCTAACCAAAACGATGACACTATAATTTGAAGCAACTGCTATTCACATTTGTGACCGACAAGGTCACTAACTATAACCAGAAGAAGGCCCCACGCGGCCATCATCAACAACTAAACACATATATACATGAACAACCCCACACGACCAGCTCCACCACCACAAGAAACATCAGACTGCAAGCCTCTAGGAAGTAATAGTAGAATGGTCGGGACAGGGCCCCGACCTACCCAAACTGTAATCAAAAAGGAAATAGGAACAACCTCCGACTGTCTAGCTCCGGAGGATAGGAGCTGATAACTCTGCTGACTGGATCACGAGGGATCGACTCCTCGTCTATGTGTACCTGCAGGCAAGCAATGCAGAGCCCCCATGAGTGTCAGTACCAAAGGTACTGAGCATGTAAAGCAAACTGAAATATACAACTGAAATGGGTAACAACGATAACATGACATATAAGCAGGAAGTAGCTGAGTCTATCTGGCTGAGGATAACTGGGGAGAGTTTACCTATTCTGTAACTAAACTGGGCGTACCTGACGACGTGTCGTCATACTATCTATTAGTATCTAATAGCACATATAGATATACATATAAATACACACAATACCTGACCGACCCCCATAAGACGGAAGGTGCCAACCAACAGAACAATCTATTTACCCCTACCCGGGTCTAAACCAACCAAAAATAAGTCACTCCACTCATCTGATAACTGTGAGCTCCTCCTACTGGCCCCCTTGGGTACGTAGCTCAGGCCTTGGCCTCTGACAATGAACTGTGTCTGAGTCCAAAGACTCCTGCCTCTGGGCGCAAGAGCTCAACGGGGTAATCTGTTGTTGTATCTATGACTGAAACTGCCCCGGGGTGCAAACACGCAATAGGGTAATTTTATAAAAATCTGTATCTGAAACTGCCCCCGGCCACAAGCGCACACAGAGTAGCCTGCCCTGTAAACAGGATAATCTGGCTCTGCGTAGAGTAAACTGAACTGCCCCTGCAAGCAGAGTAATCTGGACCATATTATTATTTTGGTCAGCCATCATCGTCCTCTAGGCGGACGGCATCGCTCGGCTGGGGGCAGTATCTGAATCTGGTATCAACACAGTTATAACCCAGGGGCTGCGGGGATGCTAAAGGATGCCCACATGCCATAACAAGTCTCAACATGCAAAACACATACACAGCAAGCATGCTCAAATGAAAAATACTAATCATATTCTCTTCTTTTATTTCAAGGCCAGTCCGTATAAAACAACTGATGCAATATTCTGTTTTACACTATTTCTGATTGTTGGGCTAACTGCTACCTGCCCTTTATTTGTTTATCTGATTATTGTTATCCATGATCTGAAGTTATATCAGTTTCTAGAGCCATATTTGTTTCTGGAGCTATATCGTTGTCTGGAGCTATTTTATATCTGATTACTGATCTAATTATATCTGGATATAACTCAATAACATAGAACATACCATCTATAACTCGATATAGCTCGATAATATAAAATGTTCCATCTATTACCGGATACAGCTCAACAAATGTAATACGTACTATCTGTAATCATGCTAATTCGTTATACTGCTTTTACAACTTTCATTCTGGGTATTACGTAAGAACATGCTGAGCTATTAGCGGATACCATATTACTATCTGAAATCATCTTACTATCCGTTATTCTGATTATCGCATGATACGTAATGATATACCAGCATGCTTGCTGAAAATTGTACTAAAATCGTTCCTGTACGCTGGGTATCTGTTAATAGCCTTTATTCTATTTATTTTCTAGACTATAGTTCCTGGCTTGCCGAAAGAATAGCTTTACATACTTGGTTTCTGAGTATCCGACTGGCCGATGTGATTTTCGTCGATACTTCTTCTGTTTCTCCCAACTACATTCATATACATGTCAATTAGAACTAAATACGTTAATATTCGGGAGAAATTATCACTTTTGATATATATTTATCTCAAAGTTTGACTTATCGAAAAATAGTCGAAAACTCGTTATTTCTCGATAGTCCAGAAGGGAAAAATGCTCACTGCATGCCTAGGAACACATAGGTACTAATTTAAAGCAATTCTATTTACTTTACTTCGGTAGCACAACGTTTCATCGGCCAAATTTCATGAAACCAACTCCGTAGGATTGCTCTCTGCAGCTTTATATCTCGGTATCTAAGCCGGAACGGAGTTTAGACCGCGTTTCGTAGCGTAATCGGAAGGAAATATATATAAATATTGTGGGTTTTGCCTTAATCTTGGCTATACCCTCTATTTTCTTCAAATTATTGTTATATTTAAAAAAAAACGACTTTCCCCTCTTTGTTTTTAACCCTAAATCCCTTAATCAACATGCCATTAGGTTATTTATTCATTTAAAATTTACGGGGTGTAACACTAACCATTTTTCTCCATAGGAAAAATGACAAGGAAGAAAAGAGAAACCAAATCTGTCGTGGAAAAGTAAGCTAGAGCCGAGATAGCTGCTCGGAGGGCATTGAGAGATGAGCCCTCCGACTCTGATCAAGTAGGAAGCTCCCCTAGTGGTTCGGTGGCGGAGTGCAAAGTTGAGACTTCAAAAACTGATGAGCCACGGACCACTAGGGCTCAAGCAAAGGCACAGACCGAAGCCACTTCTGTCGCTCCGGTCACTGCTCCCCAATCTAAAAAGGGAGCAGAGGAATAGGTTCAAGAGTCCAAGAGTAACTCTAATGATGATGAGGGGTCCAAGGAGGCCCAGTCCGGAGATGGCAACAATGATGCAAGGTCTGAAGAAGGAGATGATGTAGAGGAAATTGAGCAGACTCCGCCTACAGGAAGACATACTATGAGATGGCAGGTGCTCGGGGCACAGGAGATGTATGAGCAGGGATTGGCGCTCACATTCAAGCAACACCCCAGGCATAGTATCCAAAAAGAACTGTGGATCCTCACCAGTGCCTTAAATAGGGTTGAGGAGATGAAGTAAATCTTTAGCTTCTATGGGTTCAAGTGGATGGCTAGAACCCCTGACTGGTATAGTCCAGATATGATCAGGGAGTTCTATGCCAATTATTATGCTACATTGGAGGAGAATGCATAGTCTGGCAAGCAACTGAAGGAGCATCCCAAACTTGACAAAGTATTGGTCCGGGGGTAAGAAGTCAAGATTTTTTAGAAAACCATTACCCAGATAGCTATGGGCTGCAGTTCATTTCTCCATCATCCACAGCAGAGTTCAACCACCGAATAGATGCCATGAAGTGGATAAAGTAGTTGGGCACTGAGGAGAGACAAAACCAGCTCAAGCGGTTAGCCGGAGTCACGGTAGAGGATAAGGAAGAAGTTGAGTGGGTGGCTGGTGGAAAGCAGGTCACTAAATTTTCGCTGAATTTTATAGCGAAGGCTTGTTGGACACTAATCCTCCACAGACTGATGCAAATTGTGAATGACAACACACTTAGTGTGGATAGGACAGCCCTAGAAGAATGGATCATGTCCCGGTATGAGATCAATATCTCGAGGGTGATAGCCAATGAGATCGGGATTGTTCTCTTGGGTTGAGCACCATCATTCCATTTTCAAGCCTTATCTACCGGATATGTAGAGACGCTGGTGTTTGATTGCTAAAAGATGTTGATGTAGAGATTGGAGACTCGACAAAGGTAGATGTAGGGCTAATCCAAAATGAAATGAACTCGGTGAGCCGGGCAAGACTTTCGACCACAATCCTGGTACCACGGGCAGCTAGGGGCGAGCAGGTTAATGCCCCTACCTAATTAGAGTAGGAAGAGACACCAGCTACAAAGGCTGGTCATTTAGAGGCAGCTCCTAGCACTTCTACTGCACCTCCGGTGGGTTTCCCGAGCCAGACACCAGCTGGATATGTTCTGGTCTCTCACGACGTCCTCCAAAATTAACCAAAGAGGCTGATGATGGCTGAATGTAAATAACAATCAATTATGGAGAACGTCAAGCCTTAGGTAAACGCAGAGATTAAGGAGGTCGTGAGATGGTTGCATGGGCAGATAGACGGATTCGAGTGCCAGTTCAATGAGCACTTGGTGGAGCAGTCGAACACTAGTATCCTTTGGGAGGAGCTGGGAGTTCTTTCGATCCAAGTGATCGAGTTGTCATCTAGACAGCCGGCGATCATAGCTGCTCCTATTCTTCCGGACTTAGATGCTGAGCTCGATGAGGAGATAAACTTAGAGGCATACTCGGTCCCGTCGGGTACAAGTGGAGGAAAAGGAAAGAAGATGGTCTTGGAGGAAGATGAAAACAAGCCCTTAAAGAAGAAGAAAAATAAAGAGAAGAAATAAAAGAAAGCCGGTGAGAGTAGAGAGCCTGCAAGGTCATGTCGGCGTTGCAGGAGCGAGCCAGAGGAGCGGGGAGCTCCACTACTGCCCAAAGAGTGATCATTGGTGGCAAGGACCCTTTGAGGAATCCACAATCAGGCTGAATTGATCCTGAGATCGCGAAAGCAACCGAGCATGATGTGGGGGTAACCAATCCCCCAACCGATGTACAATTGAGTGTGTTGGCTACCAATAGCACCACCGATGCAACGGAGGTACCACCTCCACAGAATGATAGGAGCGCTTAGTGCACCACAAGTATGTCCCTTTCTCTTGTTCTTATATATTTTATGCTTCAAGGATGAAGCATGATTATCAAAAGGGGGAGGGTGTACTTGTATTTTTGGGATTTTTGATTTATCCGAGGGTTTTTCTTGTTGTGTTTCTTTTCCCTCAGGCATACTATCTAGTAGAACCAACATTTTTAGGTTGTTTTTGCTTAATTAAAAGTAGCTAAGAATTACTTTGCAGCCAATAAATGCACTAGTTTGATGTTTTTGAAAAAATTGACCCTTTTGAAAATTTTTGTTGTTAGTTGTGTAGTTTAATTACAATTACATGACTTTTGTGGATATTTGTACGGCATTTAAATTATGAGGATGAGTAGTTGTAGTTTCTCCATGCATGAACTGGATAGGTAGATTCAATGAAAATCGGTACCATGAGTGAGTGAGGTTGTATACCTAGTTCAATACTGCGTAGAGGATCTACAACTTTCCCGGTTAGTCTTTACATAGGCCTTAGGAATAGTCATACGAGTCTTCCTATGACTCGTGGTTTCATACCACGACTCGTATGATGACTCGTTGGGACTGTCCCAGGTGAAATAAATCTAAATATTGGTAGGAAGACTGGTACAATTCACAGGATCCCACTACGAGTCATACCTGGTGATCGTACCATAAGACAGTAACGGTAAAAATCCAAAGGAGATTGTACAACCCTACCTACAATTCGTGAAAACAAAGTACAATCCGTAACATGAGTCATAGAAAAATACAGAACAACACAATTCAAAGAATCCCTCAGTGCTACTCTTAATACAAACTGTACCTTCATGGTACGAGTCATACCTAGGAGTCGTGACAAGATTGCTATAAACCACGAGTCTTAGTACAAGTCATACCACCATTGTCACCATTGTACGACTAGTGCTATATACTCATGGAAAACTTCAGAGGGTATTTTTTCTAGCTTTCTTTTTCTTAGATCATACATACTAATTATTTTTCTCCACAAGAACAATAACGATGAAGAAAAGAGAAACCAAATCTGCCTAGGACAAGAAAGCTAGAGAAGAGATAGCTACTCGGAGTGAATTGAGAGATGAGCCCTCCGACTCTAATCAAGCAGGTAGCTCCCCTAGTGGTTCGGTGGAGGAGTACTGAGCTGAGACATCAGACACTGATGAGCCATGGACTACTAGGGCTCAAGCAAAGGCACAGGCCGAAGCCACTTCTGCCGCTCCAGTCACTACTCCCCAATCTAAAGAGGGAGCATAGGAACAGGTTCAAGAGTCAAGGAGTGACTCTAATGATGATGAAGGGTCCGAGGAGGCCTAGTCTGGAGATGGCTACAATGAGGCAAGATCTGAAGAAGGAGATGATGCTGAGGAAATTGAGCAGACCACAGCTACAGGAAGGCGTACTATGAGATGGCAGGTGCCCTGGGCCCAAGAGATTTATGAGCAGGGCTTGGCGCTCACAGCCAAGCAACACCCTAGGCGTAGTATCCAAGAAGAACCGCGGATCCTCACCAGTGACTTAAATAGGGTTGAAGAGATTAAGCGGATCTTAAGCTTCTATTGGTTCGAGTGGATGGCTAGAACCCTTGATAGATACAATCCAGAGATGGTCAGGGAGTTCTATGCCAATTATTATGCTACATTGGAGCAGAATGTACAGTCTGGAAAGCGACTGAAAGAGCATCTCAAACTTTACAAAGTATTGGTGCGGGGGCAAGAAGTTAAGATTTCTGAGAAAACCATTACCCGGATGCTCTATGGGTCGTAGTTCATTGCATCATCGTCCATAGCAAAGTTCAACTATCGAATAGACTCCATGAAGTGGATAAAGTAGTTGGGTACTAAAGAGAGATAAAGCCAGCTCAAGTGGTTACCCGGAGTCATAGCAGAAGACAAGAAGGAAGTTGAGTGGCTGGCTGGTGGAAAGCAGGTCACTAAATCTATGCTAAACTTCATAGCGAAGGCCTGTTGGACACTAGTCTGTCACAGACTAATGTACACTATGAAAAACAACGCACTCCATGCGGATAAGGCAGCCCTAGTAGCATGCATCATGTCTCGGTATGAGATTAATATCCCGAGGGTGATAGCTAACGAGATTCGGGATCGTGATCTTGGGTTGAGCACCACCATGCCATTTTTGGACCTTTTCTACTAGATGTGCAGAGACACTGCTGTCCAATTGCTAAAAGATGTTGATGCAGAGATCGGAGGCGAGAGGACTGTAGATATAGGACTGATCCGGGATAAAATAAACCTGGTGAGCCGGGCTAGACTTCTGACCGCAATCCCGGTACCACGGGCAGCTGGGGCGAGCAGGTTAATGGCCCCACCTCATTATAATAGGACGATACACCAACTATAGAGGCTAGTCATTCAGAGGCATCTTCTAGCACTTCTATCACACCTCTGATCGGTCTCCTGATCCAGATACCAGCTGGATATGTTCTGGTCCCTCATGACTTCCTACCAAAGAGGCTGACGGTGGCTAAAGGAAAATACAACCAATGATGGAGAACGTCAAACCTCAGGTAAAGATAGAGATTGAGGAGGCTGTGAGAGGGTTTCATGGGTGGATAGACAGATTTGAGCGTCGGTTCAATGAGCACTTGGCAGTAACCGGACACTAATAACCTCCAGGAGGAGTTGGCGGTTCTTCGAAGCAAACTGACATATTTTTTGTTTAGACAGGCGACGACCATAGCAGCTTCCACTCCTTCGGACTTAGATACCGAGCGTGATGAGGAGCTAGACTTGGAAGCATACTAAGTCTCATCAGGTACAAATAGAGGAAAGGGAAAGAATAGGGTGTTGGAGGAAGATGAAAATGAGCCCTCAAAGAAGAATAAAAAGAAAGATAAGAAAGAAAGAAAGTGGGAGAGAGTAGAGAGCCTGCAAGCTCACGACGCACACATGTCAGAGTTGTATGAGGGAGCTAGAGGAGTAGGGAGCTCCACTACTGCCTAAAGAGTAATCGCTGGTGGCGAGGACCCTTTGAGGGAGCCACACTCAGCTATAATTGATCCTAAGGTCGCTAAAGTGACCGAACATGATGCGGGGATAACCAGTCCCCCAACAGATGTACAATTGAGTGCGCCGGCCACCGCTAGTGCCACGGAAGAAGCGGAGGTACCACCTCCGCTGGATGATAGGAGCGCTTAGTTCGCCACAAGTATGTTCCTTCCCCTTGTTCTTATATATTTTATGCTTCGGGGATGAAGCATGTTTGTCAAAAAGGGGGGTGTACTTGTATTTTTGGTATTTTTGATTCGCCCGAGGGTTTTTTGATGTGTTTCTTTTTTTTTAGGCATGCTATATAGTAGGACCAGCATGTTTAGGTTGTTTTTGTTTAATTAGAGTTAGCTTAAAATTACTTTGCAGCCAATAAATGCACTATTTTTATGTTTTTGAAAAAATTGACCCTGTTGAAAATTTTTGTTGTTAGTTGTGTAGTTTAAATACAGTTGCATGACTTTTGTGGATCTTTGTATGGAATTTAAATTATGTGCAGTTATAGGTTATATATGCATGAACTGGATAGGTAGATTCAATGCAAATCGGTACCACGATTGAGTGAGATTGTATACCTAGTTCAATATTGTCTAGAGGATCTAGAACTTGTTCGGTTGGTCTTTGCATAGGCTTTAGGATAGTTGATTAGGAGATGATCATAGGTTGTTATTGATGTTTTGAGCCACTTTAGCTTAAATGACCCTACCAAATGATGATGAATCCCTTGATCCCGATTTTGATCCTTATATTAGCCATTTTTCTTTGATTAACTGATTAATCTTACCCATTTATTTTAATAAACCTATTTTCGCCCTGATCCCTCCTTGGACATTATGAACCTCAACCTAGGTAAAATACCTAAGTTGAGGGTAGCTATAGTATGGGTGCATAGATTGTGGGGAGGATAAAAATGAAAAGAAACGAAAAAAGGGTTTAAAATGAGGTATGTTGTGACAAGAAAAGAAAAAATAGCTAAAAAAGAAAAGTGAAAAGAAAATACAAGGGAAAAAGGAATAGAAAAAATGAGAAAAACACACCACACCAATAGATTTCATGAAAATGGAGAAAAGGGAGGAAAAAGTTGAAAAATTCAAAGAAATGCGGTGAAAAGTGTAAAGTGGAGCCACAAGAGTGCCAAGGAGGGTTTAGTCAATAAAATTTCATATTTACCTTACCTAGCTCGAAGACTACATTACAAGCTGAATAAAGTCCTATAGTGATCCTAGGTTAGCTGTCCTAAGAGCCGAAGTAGAGAAAATAAGGGCAAGTCTATGGTATCCAATGTGCAGTATTTGGAACTTCTTTGGGAGAATGAGTGTCCCATTTGTTTAGTCCCAAGTTCATCATATTATATAACTGTGAGTGTTGGGGACTTCATTTGTTGTGAGGGTACTTGGTTTGTCTTGTATTTTGCCAATTATCTGTGTGAATAGCATTGGTGATAGCTTAATTCTCTATTGATACTTGAATTTCATAGCTTGATCCATGCATATCATTGATTGTGGTTACATATGTGCATAGCTGACTTAGTTTGTACAGAAAAATGGTCAATAGTTGAGTGTGGTTCATACTACAAACTTTGTTGTGTTGGTTGTAGGTATTCTAGGTTTACTTTCTAGTTAAGCATATTTTTTAATTTTGTTTTCTTTTTCTGAGGACATGAAAAAGTCTTAAGTTGAGAGTATTGATGTGTTGTGAGTTTACAACACTTTCAATACTTAAAACTGGGAAAATAGCATAGACTTAGGTGTGTTTATATGCGTATGAGGTACGTTTACTTTGTTTTCAGGGAAAATAGATGTAGCATCTGAATTGTGCAAAAGATGGAGAAAATTGCAGAAAAGTGGCTTAGTACGGATCTCAGTACGAGTCGTACCATCCTAGTATGAGCCATACTGAGAATTATGGAAAGGTTTAGGAGCATATTGTGAAGCAAAGGCAAGTTACGGCTCATGGTACTAGTCGTACCATCCTGGTACGAGCCGTACCATGGCAGTCATGGAAAGTTCCAGGTGAAATTGCACAGGAAAAATATCCTGGTACGGGTGGCAATCACGAGTCACGAAACCTACCTAAGACCCATACCAAGGAACCATGGAAAAGATCAGAAGAATAAAATATGGCAGAAATCAAGGTACAAGAAGGAATCATGGATTGTAACGAAGGTATGAGTCATACCATGCCATCCGTGGAAGCTAACAAAAGATGCCAGCAATTGCAAGATTGATGTCGTCCAAATTACACCTCATGAATGAGATATAAAGCGGTCGATGTCAAATATAGAACCCAACCAGGGTTGAGGTCGAATCTCATGAGGAATATGATGAGAACTTGAGTTAATGCATTTAGCTAATACTATTGGCTTACTTATTTCCTCGGGAGGGAAGGTTCGAAACACAAAATAATAAACAAGAGTAAATACTAGTAAATTTTTAAATCAATTTCGGTTGTATTCAATCAATAAAGTGACTAGGATTGTATTCCCCATGACTTCATAACCACAAGGCTTTTACACTAGTGATCTATTCTGGTGTTTAGCATGCAATATTGGTAAGTTAAATTCACCTAAATGGTTGGTCCCCTGTCTAGATGAGTATCACCACACAACTTGGTCTGTACACGGGTGTATGCTTAGTTAACCCTTACCCTTAATATCGGATTAGCTATTCCTGAACAAGGTCAAGCTATTAGATGAGGGTTGATATCCTCAAATCTCCATTGTTAATCCCTTTTTCCATTCATCACCCCCTTGATCCGGTAAGTAAGAATAAGGCAAATTTGAATGTTTGTAATCGTTAAGAAATAATTAAAACGAAGAGAAAAACAATACATGCACAAACCCCGTTCAAGAATCACTAGGTATTTTTACCTATGTGTGTTAATTCATCATGGTTCCCACAACCCTAATTATGGGTTTAGCTACTCATATTTGAATGATCACAATCACAAAACAAAGAAAAAATCATAATTATAACTTACAAAGATTCATAGAAGAAAACCACATGAATTGAATAAAACACCAAAACCCATGAACAAAATTACAAAATTTGTTTCTTGAACTAAGAATGATCGTTAACAACACTAAAATTTATGTGGAAAGTGGTAAAAATAAACTGTACTCGAAAAATAAACCTAAATAATGCATTTATAGTCCCAAACAAAACTTTTTCTAACTAAAAATAGACTCTAGGTCGGAGTGGTAACGGGCCAAGTAACAACTCATTGGGTCTCCCAACGAGTCGTGGTCAATGAAGTTGAGTCATCCTCGACAATTTGTCCAGTCCTAGTGACGGGTCACCTAATGACTCATTAGGCCTGGGCATAAATCGTTAGGTCCCTCGTGTCCATGGCTCACCAAATCTTCCAGTGCACTTGACAGATGCTCACAGTGTCCGATGACGAGTCGTCACTTCACTTGACGACTCGTTATGTCTCTCGTTGTCTTCATTGGGCATTCTTCAGAAAATTTCCTCCCAGTCTCCACAACTGCCATAACGACTCATTACCAGATATAACGAGTTGTTCCTTCAACTCATTAGGTGCACTGGTTCTCCTTTATAAAATACCTGCTCTACTCCACGACTCCAGGAATTAGTCGTTCATAGGGACGATGACTCGTTCCTTGACTAGCAGCCTGCACTTTGCTCTATTTTTGCCTTACTTTGCCCATTTCACATTCCAGACCTATTTTCCTGCAACACTTAATACAAACACATCATATCTACACAAACATACCCAGAATGTGCATATTTTCTTGGTTTTAAGCATCGAAAGTTCCGTAAAATCACGGCACATCAACATCCTCAACTTAGAACTTTTCAATGTCCTCAGGCAAAAACAAAATAAAATAAAACTAACATGATGCTTCATTCAAAAGAACTTTAGGAAACTTACGGCAGTCACAACTCTTCATCAAATCAAATTTTCTAACCCCTCCTTTATCATACAAAATCAAATCATAATTCATATGAAAATTTTCAACCATGACACAGAGGAATCGAAACATGGCAATACACTGTCACTTGCAACTATGCACATAATTCTATAACACTGATCCAAACAGTTTGCATATGATTTTGTTAACCAAATGCTCTCACTAGAAAGAAGTCCCATACTCATACATGTGTATATGATCATATCAATATATTCCTCTTGGGACTAGGTAAAAGCACACTCGCTCTCAGAAAGAAATTCTAACTGTGCGTATGCAATACAATAAGCTTGCCTTTACTTTCAATACCTCGACTTTCAAACGCGTAACCAGGATCACTATAGGACTTTTTAAGCTTGTAATGTAGGCTCGGGTTTGGGTATGATACATATGGGACTAGTAGGTTAACCCTCCTTGGCATTACACACACTTTGGCTCCACTTTTAACCTTCGTTTCATATTTTCTCCCTTTTTCCTTCGCTTTCTTCTTCATTTAGTTTCTTTTGCAACTACAAGTGCAGTTTTCCTTCTTTCAAGTATTCATTACTTTCATTTTTTTTCCTTTTTGCTCTTTTTCTTTTTAACCAAAAAAAATTCTTTTCTTTCATTATGCACACTGCACCTGCTCTTTCATTTTCATTACTCAATTTCATTCCACCCTACTCTTCTTAATCACCCTTATGATAGCCACCCTCAACTTAGGTAATTTGTCAGAGTTGAGATTCACAGTGTCCAAGGAGGGACCAGGGCCAAAATAGGTTCATTTTAATCAAAGCAGGAAGGTGAATTGTTATTAACAAAAGGAAAGGTCAATTTAAGCTCAAATTTTGGATCAAGGGATATTTATTTCCATTTGATAGGTCTTTTAAGGCTAAAGTGGACTCATGCATCAAATATGGCCTATGATCCTTTCCAAGTTTCCCATCCTCTACCTTAGTACGACTCACCAGGCAAGTTCTAGATTGACACACACAGCAGAATTTAACTATTAAACCTTACTCGCACATTGCACAGGCCAACATCATCACTTCTACTAACTTTTACTTCATTTACAGTCATACAATGGTAAACATGTTCACAGTTTTAATGCCATGCAAAGATTCACAAAGGCAATGCTTGTCGAGTTTAACACACACACATAAAATTTTAGGAGGGGTATCACATTATCAGTTTAAACAATTTCAAAAATCCATGATATTGACTGCCTTAGGTTTGCCTAATTTTCTTTCGACTGACACAACAAACACAAAAACACAAAAACCTAAACGTGTCGGTTCTACTAGATAAGGAACACCCAAAGGGAAAAGATATCAATTAAGAAAAAACCTCGGGTTATGTTCAACAAAAATACACAGGTATCCCTCCCCAACCCCATCAAGAAAAGTATGTGTCATCCTCGACACATTTATAAAAATAAAACATGAAAATAGGGAACATACCTGTGTGACCTAGGCGTCTGCGGCCTGGACAGTGGAGGGTGCAAATACACCTCCAGTGTCATCTCCTGTACCACCAGCCTAAACCGGTGCATTCTCAGAACTTACTGAGCTCGTACCTTCTCCATGAGCTCTCACTGCCTCAACTGTGGCCCTCTGTCGAGCCTCATCTCTGGATATCTACAGCGCTGCCTCCATCTCTCTCCGCTCTCGCTTCTACTCACGGAACAAAGAATCATCCACATCAAAACTTGCCTCCTTACGAGGCCTCTTGCCCTTATCCTGCACCACCGGCTCCTCAGTGATAAAGTTAAATATTAGAGGTAGCTCTTCCTCGCTCTCATCATCAATCACTGGAAGCACGGGTGGAGGGATTACAACTACCTTTCGTGTCGACAACTCCCACACCTTAGCTCAGAGTGTTGCTACCTCCGCATACCATCTAGCCAGCTCAGGCGCCTGTAACTATGCAAGGCGCTCATCCATATGCCTTTAAAAGGCATCCAACCAACAATGCACTGAACTAGAGAGCGCCTGCAACTCCTTTGTAACCCACGGCTTTACTTGCTCCATTAATACCTTAACTTGAAGAGTCATGTGTGCCTGCTATTTTTTGGCTTTTGCCAGCCGCCTAGCCATGTCAGTCAAAAATTCTTGAGAAATTGTAACTAGTCTAGCTAGAGAAGCACGTGAGGGGCAACAGGTGGTTGATGTGTTGCTACTGTGGATGAGGACTCTGGAACCTCAGCAGGTGAGGGAATGTCGGTTGCATATGTAGCCTCAGGCTGGCTACCAATCTCTCTGGCCTCTGTGGGCTCTGCTGCAAACTTGATAAATAATATAGCCTCAGTCTACATACCGTTGGTTAATGCCTCTTCGAATAAAGTCGCTCCAGCAGATGCGGCAGACTGACTCCTCGCTCTCGATACCGAGTTTGTCTCATCTCTTATCAACCCGATATTGGTGATCTTATGGACCAGCACTCACTGATCAACCGATGACAATTCTGGAAACTTTGACTCCTGACAGAGTCGACCAATGAGGCATGGAAAGGGAATGGTAGTGTTGTCTACTATCGCCCGCTCTCGAATCTCTTCAGCAATATATAGCGGAAAATTTATGGCGTACCCCTCCATGATCCTAGCTACCAGTGCAGCTTTGTCAGGTGAAAGCACATCATCATTGCTAGTGTACCAGCCTGTGTCGAACCAATGACCAACAGAATTTATCTTGGAAGTTCAATGTGTCCTTTCTTATTTGTGACTTGGTGTCATGCAACCACTCAACTAGCGAACCCCGTGTGGCAATGACGTATGAACACCAAGTGTAATGCCTAATTCTTTTTTCACTGTTCAGCTTCTTGGTTTTGACTTTCTTGAGTTTAGATAGTCTATGATCAAACTCGGATGTCTTCATTGGGGTATGGTAGTTTGGACCATAGAGAAGTCTATAGATGGTCCTCTCAGAGATATCTATAGGCACCTCTCGAACCAACACCTGCGTCAATGCGTGCCTCTTCTTCCAGTCTTGGCCTCCCAAACCTAGACATTGTAATGTGGCTATGTAAGCAGCATAATACTCTCTAACCAGGCAAGAGTTGTAGCTCCCCAATGGTTTAGTTAACCACTGGAACCTGTATCTATCAAACAATGCCTGTAGCTCGGGCAGGTCCTTGAGCCCTATGGTGACCTGTCTGGGCTCCTTGTAGATGCTCCTCTTTGGATGGCCTTTTTCATTCGGAGCAATGTCCCTGTTATAAATAGCCCACATACAACATTATATGTATTTGAAGTCTCTATCAACTCATCATCTGTGCTCCCCTATTAGGCACATGACTCATCAGCACCCTCTACATTTGCTGCAGTTGTGGTGCCCTCGGAAGCAATTGAGACTGTGGCCCCAGTATTCTCTTCTACTCGGCTTGGTGGGACTCTTGCAAGTGGAGTAGGAGAATCAACCTGGGCTATCAGATTTGTTTGGCATTGTGTCCTAGCCTTGGTGGATCTCCTCTCAAGCTGCTCTTCTGAAAATTCATATTCCTCCACCGAGCCACTCGACTCTTTGCAGGATGAGAGCGCGTCCCTAAGTCTGCAATATGATGGTTGACTCCTCTCCGGCACCTGTTTCTTGGCCAAACCCATCTTTGGTGTACCCTTCAGAGCCATTATACCTGTGGAATTACGATTAGTTGTGCAAGATGAGATGAAAAAAAAAATTAATTGTGTCCCTACAGACAGGACGAGGGACTCAACGAGTCATTGCGACTGGCCATGACTCGTGAGGTCACTCGTTGTCTGCAGGTCAGTGTTTTACTTTTGTTGAACCAGTGGACTTAACGACTGGTCACAATGATTCATTACTTGTGGAAACAACTTGTTAGACCAATTGTGAGGTACATTGGTCTGCATCTCCCATTTCCCACTCAAGACGAGCTACACAACGAGGCGTGGGATGATACCACAACTCGTTATGTGTCTCGAGCTCAAGAGTTTAATTTATTTGGGTTTACAGTAGTGGTGACGGGTCATGTAACGACTCGTTGGGCTTTCCCACGAGTCATTATATGAGACGTCATCACTGGTCTTATGAAAAACAACAATACCCATGTTCCATCTCAACTAAATTTATATTCTCACAAGCACATATCATCATATTTATTAAAGGTCCCGTATTCAAATTCGCATTTGAAGTCATGGCACTAGGGTTTCATCTAAAACTCATGGTAGTGTTCAGATTCAAAATTGTACATGAGTAGAGTAAAGCTCGAAATAACTAAATATTCACAAGTGTAAGAGCAGAGGAGGGATTTTAACTTGAGATTGCGATTGAATGTGGCACTTGAGCGTAATTGAGTGTGATCGTGTGTGTGTGTGAGTGCTTTTGTGTTAGATATTGAGTGCTGGGACAGTGATTGTGTTCGTGTGAGAGATTGAGTGCGATTGGATTCGTGGTTGTGATTTTTGTGGGAATGTTCAATGATTTTCGATGAAGAAGAAGTTGGAAAATTTTTAGTTGGAAGTTCAGTTTAAGTTCAGGTGAGAAACTTTGAGGGCACAATCGGTGTTTTTTATGTTTAAAAATCAAATTACCCTAATTGGTGTGTGGGTCTGGTCAGGTGGAAGTTAGAATTAAAATGAATCACGACTAGTGTGAAGATTCGTTAAGTGAAGCGACGAGTCTTTTGGTTTCTTATTCAGTTGAATAGTTTAGGATCTTACCTGGGACCTAACGACTCATGTAATGACTCGTGGTGGTACACAACGAGTCATGGAATGAGTCGTAGGCCTTGAACTGCAGTAGCTTCATGACAGGTCACTTGACGAATCGTTGGGTCTCCCAACAATTCGTAAGTCATTCGTTGTCACCTTTTTTAGCTTAGTTCCGTCGTTAATCCAGTAGACTTCACAGAAGACCCCACGATTCGTTGTCACAGGAAATGACTCGTTTGGTTAATCGTTGTCTACACTATTTTCTAAAGTAGTGACCATGATCCATTTAACGAGTCATTAGGTCAGATGACGATTCGTTCTGTGCTTTTTCACATCAGCAACTCAAGTTTAGATTTTTGGTTTCAACTTCAAATTTCCCATCTTAATCACCTGCACATATCAACACACGTGAACACTATATTTATATCACAGTTACAACTTGGGTTGCCTCTTAAAAAGCGCTTGATTTAACGTCGCGGCACGACGCAAGTATTTTGACTACTCAGACTTCACCAAAACACCTCCATGGGTTGCCTCCCATGCAGCGTCTGATTTAATGTCAAGGCACGATGCAAGTCCCCGGGTTACTCACCCAGAGCCTAGAGATCCACCAGCTTTATTTCTTCGTGCTTCCCCAGATATGCTTTCACCCGTTGACCATTACTTTAAATCACTTTCCTTCATGGTTTTCCAGTTCAATTTCCCCATGGGGGAATACTTGAACCACTCGAAATGGCCCCAACCATTTGGACTTCAATTTGCCAGGAAACAAGCGAAGCCTAGAATTGAATAGTAACACCACATCACCTGGGTTGAACTCTCTCTTCTCAATCTTCCAGTCATGCTGTATTTTCATCCTTAGTTTATAAATTTCAAAACTCTCATAGGCTTTCAAACGAAATTCATCAAGCTCATTTAACTTATCAAGCCTCAAGTTCGAAGCTTCGCTCCAGTTCAAATTCAGCTTCTTGAGCGCCCACCTAGCTTTATGCTCAAGTTCAACCGGAAGATGACATGCTTTCCCATATACAAGCTAATATGGAGACATACCTATTGGAGTCTTGAATGCGGTCTGATAAGCCCATAAAGTATCATCTAGCTTCCTAGACCAATTTGTCCGGTTAGCATTTCCAGTCTTCACTAAGATGGACTTTATCTCCCGGTTGGAGACTTCAACTTGCCTACTAGACTATGGATGATAGGGTGTTGCCACCCTAAGTTTCACCGCATATTTTTCCAATAAATTCTGAAACAACCGGTTACAGAAGTGCGAACCCCCTTCACTAATGATCGCTTTGGGAGTCCCAAATCTGGAAAAAATATTCTGCTTCAAGAATGTTGTGACACTCTTCCCTTCATTATTTGGAAGCGCAATTGTCTCCACCCATTTTGAAACATAGTCCACAGCAACCAGTATGTACTTCATCCCATTTGAGGTCACAAATGGGCCCATGAAATCAATTCCCCACACATCAAACAGCTCAATAATAAGGATGAGAGTAGGAGGAAGCTCATGCCTCCGTGATATGCCTCCTTGCCTTTGGAATGCATCACATGTCTTTACAAAATCATGTGCATCCTGGTGAATGGTTGGCCAATAGTACCCACATTGCAGAATCTTGTGGGATGAGTGAATCCCGCTGTGGTGACCCCCAATAGGGGATGAGTGGAAGGCCTCAAATATGCTCAACATCTCTACCTCGAGCATGCGTCTCCGAATCACCCCATCAACACATATGCAGAATAAGTAAGTCTCATCCCAGAAAAACTTCCGTACATCAGACATGAACTTCTTCCGCTGGTGAAAAGATAAGTTCTCCGGTACAACATCACTCACTAGATAATTAGCGAAGTCTGCAAACCGTGGGATGAGATCATGTGAAGCAGCTAAAACCTGCTCGTCGGGGAATGCATCATCTATTTCAAGCTCATCACAAAGTTCTACATCATTTTCCAATCTTGATAAATGATACGCCACCTAGTTTTTGGTCCCTTTCTGGTCCTTTACCTCAAACTCGAACTCTTGCAGCAGTAGAACCCATCTAATCAACTGTGGCTTGGCATCTTACTTTGCTATTAGATATCTCAGAGTTTCATGGTCTATATGGACTATCACTTTGGTTCCAAGCAAGTATGCCCGAAACTTCTCGAATGCAAATACTACAACCAACAACTCCTGTTCTGTCATGGTATAATTTTTCTGGGCTGCATTAAGAGCCTTGCTAGCATAATAAATAGGATGGAATATCTTTTCACGCCTTTAGCCCAAAACAGCTCCCACGTCCACTCCGCTAGCATCACATGTAACCTCGAATGGTAAAGACCAGTCAGGTGCCATTATAATCTGGGCAGTGGTCAATCTCTCTTTTAGGCATTCAAACGCCTTTAGACATGCCTCATCAAAAATAAACTTCACCTCTTTCTCAAGAAGTTTACACAAAGGATGTGCAATATTTGAGAAGTCCTTGATGAATCTTCTGTAAAACCCTACATGACCCAAAAAGCTTCGAACACCTTTCACATCTTTTGGAGGTGGTAGACTAGCAATTACTTCGATCTTAGCTCTTTCCACCTCAATACCCTTGCCAGAAATCTTATGCCCTAGCACTATACGTTCTTTGACCATGAAATGGAACTTTTCCTAGTTAAGCACCAAGTTGGTCTCTTCACATCTTTGCAGCACTTCGCTCAAATAACCCAGACAATTCTCAACTGAATATCCCACCACCAAAAAGTCATCCATAAAGACTTCAATGGTGTCCTCCACCATGTCAGAAAATATGGTCATCATGCAATGCTGAAAAGTGGCAGGTGCATTACATAACTCGAACGGCATCCTCTTGAAAGAAAAAGTACCATATGTACAGGTGAAAGTGGCCTTATCTTGGTCTTCGAGGGCTATAGATATCTAATTGTACCCATAATAACTATCAAGAAAATAGTACCATCCTATGCCTGCAAGTCAGTCTAGTATCTGGTCCATGAATGGCATAAGAAAGTGATCTTTCTGAGTCCAATGGTTCAACTTCCAATTATCCATGCATACTCTACAACTAGTGACTGGCCTTAGTGGAATGATCTCCTTGTTAGCATTTGGGACCACTGTGATTCCTCCCTTCTTTGGTACATACTAAACTGGGCTCACCTATTTGCTGTCAGCAATAGAGTAAACCACACCCTCATCCAACCACTTGATGATTTCTTTCTTGACTACCTCTTCCATAGGTGGATTCAACCTATGTTGATGCTCAATGCTCGAAATACAATCTGACTCTAGCTAGATCTTATGAGTGCAAAAACCAGCTGGGATTCCAATAATGTCTGCAATGGTCCACCCGATGGCTTTTTTGTATCTCTTCAGAATCTAGACCAAAGCCTCCACTTGACATTCCTCCAAGTCAGCTGCAACAATGATTGTTAAAGTGTTACCGATTTCTAGAAATACATACCACAATTGAGAAGGAAGTGCTTTGAGCTCCAATACCAGAGGCTCCTTAATCGATTGCTTAGCCGGTGGGGTCACCCGATTCTTCAGATCAAGATTAATCTTCTTTGGAGCATAGGTGTATGACCCCATACCAGCAAGTGCATTGACTATCTCCTCACCCCCATGGATCTCCTCAGCACCAACATTCATCAACACTACTGCTAAGTCCTCACGAGTCACTAACTCCTCAATGGGCATAATTGGAAACTCAGGTTCCACAACATCAATTATTGAGACTACCCTCATGTTATTTGGTTGCTTCATGGACCGGAATACATTGAAAGTCACCTCCTCATTGTTCAACCGGAATTTCAGTTGTCCGGTTTCCAGATCTACAAGAGCACGTCCGGTGATAAGGAATGGTCGTCCCAAGATGATGGGGATCTCAAAATAAACCTCACAGTCCAAAATGACAAAATTGGTCAAAAATATAAAGAACTCGGCCTTCACTAGAACATCATAGAGAATTTCCACCGAATTTTTCACCGTACAATCTGCCATTAAAAGCTGCATTATAGTCGATTTAGGGGCTCCCAAGCCCAACTGACACTGCTAGCGGCATCAAATTAATACTAGCACCCAGATCACATAGTGCCTTAGCAAAATTGAAGGCTGCAATAGTGCACAGTATGGTGAAAGCTCCAGGGTCTTCCTTTTTTTGAACAAGAGAACGGGATGCTATCGCACTACAATGGTGTAAATTATCTAAAGGTTCAAAGCTTACGGTCCTCTTTCTAGTGACAAGGTCCTTCATGAATTTAGCATAGCTGGGCATCTGCTCAAGTGCCTCGACTAATGGGATTTTCATAGATAATTATTTCAACATGGAGATGAATTTATGATACTTCCCATCTTCGACCTTTTTCTTCAACCTCTATGGAAAAAGGGAAGGAGGTCTAGGAATAGATGTGATCTTTTGTGGTACCTCCTTCTCCTTCTCTTTGCCAGATTTATGCTCCTTTGCATTACTAGGAGGGTCTTCTCTACTGAATCATCAACCAAAATTTGATCCTCGGAATCTGCCATTCTATCATCATCAATTACTAAGGCCTCTATTGTCTCATCAGTCACAACTGGCCTCGGAGGATTAACTGTTGCCTTCCCACTCCTAGTAGTGACTGCCATGCAGTGACTGTCATTTTTTGAATTTTGAACTGTGTTACTGGGAAGTGTGCCCTTCTACCTCTAGTTCAATAGCAACAGACATCTGACTAAGCTGCTGCTCAATCTACTTGGTGGCCACAGCATGTGATTCCACCTTTTGGTTCATACCAGAAATATCAGCGCGGAGCACTCTGAAATGGCCATCTGACGCCTCAATCTTCTTAAGTACCTTAGACAGCATGTCTTCCACCCTTGAACCACTATACTCTAGCTCATAGTTCCTTGAGAAACATATGGACTGCTTCTGTCATTCTTGTACTACTCACGCTTTTTCCAATCTCCTTTGTCTCTGTATTGGCCTCGGTTGTAATTGTTATCCCTGTAGTAGTTTCGACCTTGGTTCCCCTGATCTTGACGCCAAGAGTCTTGGTTAGACCCTTGGGTGTTAGTCCGGAAACCCACACCTTGATCATTTAGATAATTTGCTTCCTCCTCAGATTCTGATTCACCTCCATTATTTCTCGGGGCCTTGTCCTGAGAACCCACAGCATTCTCCTTTTCATCCCTGGCTCCCACCAAATGCTTAGCAAGCAGCCCCATTATGGTATTTATCTTAGCAATTCGCTCTTCATTCTTCCTTCTTTGTTCCACGGACATACCTATTGCATAAGTACCAACCGGAGTCTCCGACTCTCTAGTGTGCCATGCGTGGTTGGTTTTAGTGATTCTATCAAGTACCTCAGCAGCTTCAGCATAAGTTTGACTCATGAATGTTCCGCCATACACGGTATCAATCACTGCCTTGGTGTTAGCATTTAGAGACCTATAGAAGATCTCCAACAATGTATCATCTGGGATCCTGTGGTTGGGTACCTTTTTGAGCTTCTTGTTGAACCGCAACCATGTCTCGTGAAGTGCCTCAGAATTCAATTGCCTGAAGTTGTATATCTCATATTTCAGTTGCAAAGCTCTGAAAGGTGGGAAGAACCTTTCAAGACAAGCTCTTTTAAACTCCCTCCATGTAGTGATAGAATCGTTGGGCAGTTCAGCCAACCAGAGCATTGCCTCACTCCCTAATGAAAAGGGAAATAACCTCAGTCATATTGCATCCTGACTCACTCCCGGTTGTTTAATACCCACGAAATTAGTCAAGTGAGCATATGCATCATCAGTCACATGACCCGCAAATATACCCTTCATATTGAGCAGTTGGATCATAGCTCTGGTAATGTCAAACTTTTCCCCAGCAGGCAAAGGGGGAGGCACAATAGCTCCAGCGGTACCGGCTTCATCAATATCAGCATCATCATCATCATCGAAGTATCGGTGCCTCTACTAGTCCGGACCTCTGTTCCTTCTAGCTCGCTCGACTTCGGCAGCTAGGCATTTCTCTTCAGCAGCCCTTGCTAAATCTTTATCTCTTGCCCAAGCTTTTTCCTCAGCCAACATCCTGGCTATAGCCTGGTCCACTGTCTCTTGCTCTTGTACATTGGCCATTCTCCTCAGATTTCGCAGTGTTTGTTCAAGTTCGTGATCAATTTGAATCAGGATTTTCCTTGGCTCCTAGTACTGGGCATGCACGAACCTAAGACCTACTAAGAACAAAAACAGCAAAAGAAAAAGAAAAAGAAAATAATGACCAATAGTAAAGAAACACAATTAACAAAAGCCTTAGCCGTATTCCCCGGGAACGGCGCCAAAATTTGATTCGCCCAAATTACACCTCGTGAATGAGATATAAAGCGATCGATGTCAAATATAGAACCCAAGCAGGGTTGAGGTCGAATCCCATGAGGAATATGACGAGAACCTAAGTTAATGCATTTAGCTAATACTATTGGCTTACTTATTTCCTAGGGGGGAAAGATTCGAAACATAAAATAATAAACAAGAGTAAAGACTAGTAAATGTTTAAATCAATTTCGGTTGTATTCAATCAATAAAGTGACTAGGATTGTGTTCCCCATGACTTCATAACCACAAGGCTTTTACACTAGTGATATATTCTGTTGTTTAGCATGCAATATTGGTAAGTTAAATTCACCTAAATGGTTGGTCCCATATCTAGATGATTATCACCACACAACTTGGTCTGTACACAAGTGTATGCTTAGTTAACCCTTACCCTTAATATCAGATTAGCTATAGTTAACCCTTACCCTTAATATCAGATTAGCTATTCCCGGACAAGGTCAAGTTATTAGATGAGGGTTGATAGCCTCAAATCTCCGTTGTTAATACCTTTTTTCATTCATCGCCCCCTTGATCCGGTAAGTAAGAATAAGGAAAATTCGAACGTTTGCAACCGTTAAGAAATAATTAAAATGAAGGGAAAAACAATACATGCATAAACCCCGTTCAAGAATTACTAAGTATTTTTATCTATGTGTGTTAATTCATCATGGTTCCGATAACCCTAATTATGGGTTTAGCTACTCATGTTTGAATGATCACAATCAGAAAACAAAGAAGAAATCATAATTGTAACTTACAAAGATTCGTAGGAGAAAACCTCGTGAATTGAATAAAACACCAAAATCGATGAACAAAACTTTAATTTTTCTTAATTCCCAAAATCAAGAACAAAATTACAAACTTTGTTTCTTGAACCAAGAATGATCGTTAAAAACACTAAAATTTATGTGGAAAGTGGTAAAAATAAATTGTACTCAAAAAATAAACCTAAATAATGTATTTATAGTCCCAAACAAAAAAATTTCTAACTAAAAACGGACTCCAGGTCGGCAATGGTAATGGTCCAAGTAATGACTCGTTGGGTCTCCCAACGAGTCATGGTCAATGAAGTTGAGTCGTACTCGATAATTTGTCCAGTCTTGGTGATGGGTCACCTAACAACTCATTAGGGATGGGCACAAATCGTTAGGTCCCTCGTGGTCATGGCTCACCAAATCTTTAGTGCACTTGACGGATGCTCACAATGTCTGATAACGAGTCGTCACTTCAACTGACGACTCATTATGTCTCTCATTGTCTTCACTGGGCATTCTTTAGAAATTTTCCTACCAGTCTCCACGACTGTCATAACGACTTGTTACCAGATGTAACGAGTCATGCCTTCAACTTGTTAGGTGCATTGGTTCTCCTTTATAAAATACCTGCTCTTCTCTACGACTCCAGGAACGAGTCGTTCATTGGGACGACGACTCGTGGATTGACTAGCAGCCTCCACTTTGCTCTATTTTTGCCTTACTTTTCCCATTTCACGTTCTGGTCCTATTTTCCTGCAACACTTAACACAAACACATGATATTTACATAAACATACCCAGAATATGCATATTTTCTTGGTTTTAAGCTTCGAAAGTGTCGTAAGATTGTATGACTCATAGTTTTTTAGTCTGAGTCATACCATAAGTCAGAATTTAGCCAAAATCAATAGAAGCCAGCCAACGTATGAGTCAATGCACGACCCATACAATCCTGTTACGGGTCGTAGGTGAAGGTGGCGACAGTTTTTGGTTTTCCCTGTTTACTTAGGAGAAGGTTCCAATTATTTGTATAAATGCTTTTTAGGTTTTTTTCAATAGGGAGAGGTGATCAGAAGAGACAAGAAGTGATTAGACGCAATTAGAACAAGTAGTTGTGAATTTTAATTCAAGTCTTGGAATTTCTCTCTTTGAATTTCTTCTTTAATATTGGATTATTCAACATCAATTCTTGCAATATTCAAAGAAATTTTTCTTTCAATCATCATTGTATGTATTCAATTATGTGTTTGTCTATGAATGCTAATAACAATCTTACAATCATGAGAGGCTAAAACCTTCACAACTAGGGTTGTGGGAACCATGATGAATTAACAAACTAGATTTACACAAATTGATTCAAAACCAATGCTAAATACTTGTATTGTATTCTCTTCATCTTTAATGTTTCTTAACAAAGTGCAACATTAAGACTTTCCTGAATTCTTTACTTGCTTGAACCTAGAGAAGTAGAGATTACGAAAAGAGAATTACAACAATCCTTGATCTTTATGGGTCATTGTATAACTTGAGCTGCAATCACAGGATAGTTAATTTGGAACAAATTGATAATGATTGAATTATAATCACTCATCAGCCGGTGATTGAGTATATTCATCCAATAAGGATGAACCAGTCGTTTGGATGAACCCTAGTTATCAGTTCTACAAGTAAGCATCGGGATAGATCACGAGTGTAAACTCGAAGTAGTTATGAACCCCTGGGGAACACTTATCCTAGTTAATTTCAAATTTTGATAAACAACAACTGATTTTCAATCTTGTTTTATAGTTGTTTTCTGTAAACCCTCTTTTTGGAGATAACATACCTAAAAGCTTAAATACTTGAGTTCTTACCATATTCCCTGTGGGTTCGACCCCAATATTTGTTGGATTCTTTATTGACAATGTCCACTTCATACATTATTAGGAGTGTGAGTTTCAACATTATCAGGGTTCAACACTGCTCCAACATCATGGGAAATTTAATTTTGCAAAGCATACACATGGGACAGGGCTCTAGCAATATCAATTTCATGAAGCAATTTATCATCATTTAAGCATAATCAAACAATTGCTTCATCCCAGTCCAAATTTCTAGCAATTTTAATCCAAGTTCCCCCCCCCCCTCTCAAGTCATACTCCAAGCATAGGTTCACAATACCCCCAAATCAATACTTTATACACGTTACATTAGGCATTAAAAATTAAGGATCAAAGCGCAAGATTAAGTACCTAAATGACTTTAAGTGCTCGTGTGCTTGAGTGAAGAGATGCACAAAATTTTGGGTTTTCAAAACCCTAGGCTGCTCATTGTGCTTGGTGTGCTTGTGATGGATACAATGCAACAAGAATTTTGAGCAAGAAAGTAGCAAAAATGGAGGTTTGTAGCAATGGGGAAGAGAAGAAATAGAGAAATAAGGAAGAGACTGAGGGGTTTGGTCATCGGGCAAAATTGCCCGCAATTCCTCTTTTGATTCTCATTTAATGGATGATAGGTCGGGTCGGTTCAGCCTATGGGTAGCTAATTAAAATCCAACCCGATCAAAATATGAAAGAACTCAACCCAAATCCGTCTTAGTAAAGTTCCATCTTAAAAATTTTAAAAACCAAAACAGTCCAATAGGCGGAGTGTCTGGGTGGAGTATGGTCCCCATATTGGACCATATCTTCCTTTCCTTACTAGAAACCTAGTTCTGAAGGACGGTAAAACATGCGGTCCATCCTTTAAATGGACGATCCTTCTGTTCCACCATCATTTGCACACTAGAATTCCCATTTATTCTTTTTAGATCATACTCCTCCATCTTTTCAAGTCTACCTACATGCACTAACACCCATTAGTCGTAAAATGCTTGGTTTGCCTCCCAAGAAATGCTTGATTTAACATCACAGCACAACGTGGATACTAGACATCGTGTAACATCCCTTGGGTTGCCTCCCAAGAAGCACCTAATTTAATATCGTGACACGACGCAAGATTCCTGATCATGAATATGGTGAGCCGTTTTTAGGACAGGACTTCCTCACCCACTTCCTATTTTCGATGCCACAGAGGTACTGCTTGGGTGATATAGCAATAGTATGTTTAGCCACTTCATCATTACTTTTCTCAAGTTAACCACATAGATGTCCCCAAATCCTATGGGCAATAAATGACCTCTCCCGACTTTGAAGGTGATGCTCTCAATCTTTACCCATAATATGATTTCGTTCTTTTACGAGTCCATCAAGGCCCTCCCAGTAGCCAGAAAAGGTAAGAATGATGAGAATATCTTAATCCACTTCGCAATCAAGAACCACAAAATCAGCCAAAACCATAAACTTTCTAACTTTCACAAGCACATCTTCCACCACCTTCACCAGTGTCTTGATTGTCTTATCGGCCATTTGAAGCTGGATAGAGGTAGACTTCAGCATGCACAACCCAAGAGCTTGTAAATAGCTAGAAGCATCAGATTAACACTCGCCCTATTGTCATAAAGGGCATGCAAGCAGTCATATCTACCGATCCTGCAAAGCACGATAAATTCTCCTGGATCTCCTTTTTTCTCAACACATATGCTAGCAATAATGTCACTCACTTGGTGCGTCACCGGAATAAGCTCCTCTTTTTCACAAGGTAGCTTTCTTGTCAATAGCATCTTCAAATACTTAACAAAATTGAGCATCTATTTGATGGCATCTATAAATGATATACACCACTCAATGTTCATTGCCACTTTCACATCAAGAGTTTGTTGAGCTATTATTTGTGAACACAAAGGAACAGACGAAGGAAAACATTTAGCAAAGTCATCTACACCTCCCTTAGTCTTCCCTCTCTCCTTTGGAGCAACTGAACTATCTTTTGCAATTACTTAATAGGTGGCATTTTGACTCCACCTTCAACTTTCTATGAACAAAAGGTTTTTTAGGCCTCTCCGGTTGGTCATCAACTTCAAGCACAATCTCAAATAATTCATTCTCAACTACACCATCCTTGATATCAATATTCTCGGGCTGCATAATCTTGTTACTCCTTGTGAGAATGGCCATACATTGAGCATTGGAAGTTCCCATATGTCATTTCGAATTCACCACTATGTCACTACGAAGATGTTCTTTTTATCTTTGGATTTTGGTCATGGGAAAGATCCCGCACCTGTTACTCTAACTTTTGAATAGAAGTTGTGAGAGAGCCTACAATCTCCATGAGGCTCCTGAGGCAAGCATTTGATATCCTGGTTGGAAAGAACCTTCTCAAACATCCCCTCAAGATGAGCCTCTCGGCAGAACATAAAAAGATGAGAGTTAGAAGAGAGACCTCCCGGCAGAACATAAAAAGATAAGCCTCGATTCTGAAAATTTGCACCATTGTCCTAACCCCATTTTTGGCCACCATAATCATTTCTTGGGTAATATTGACCTTGACCTTGCGATTGAGGTCTCCATTGCCCTTTATACAAAGAAGAGGGATGGCTTTGCCGATATTGCGATTTATAGCCACCGGATAGGTTGCCAACATAGTTTTCGTCTTCAACTTGCATAGAAGGTGGCTCCTGGAATGGCTGATATTGATATGAAGGAGGATGGCATCCATGACCACATTGAGCACCAGTCGTGCTAACATCAGCATGTACCTTCTTGACCTCAGACTCGGTCAACTTGTTGTTGAGAAGGGCTATGTTGGTTGTCATGGCAGCCATCATCTTATCACACACCTTATTCTCCTTCATTAAGTGAGATCATAAAGGCATACCTATATTGAGCCCTCCACTTTAGTTCCCTCCATGCAATTCATGGGTTTGCTTTGCAATTTCGTCCAACATGATGGCAATTCTATTGAATGTCTTATACATGAAACATCATCCAATATCAATGTTAGCAACGAACTGTGTCAAAGCATCCAACTGGTGTAAAACTTCTCAAGCAAAATGTGGTCTAGAAACCCATGGTTGGGCACCTAAGTATGTATCGCTTGAATCTTTCCCAATATTCAAACAATTTCTCCCCCGCGATCTACTGGAATTAGAATATTTTGTCCCATTGTTCTGCCTTTTTGCTAGGATAAAACCACTTTTTCAGATCTCACTAACTCATTCCATGTATGGATCTAGTTTGGATGTAGTTTGTGCAACCATTCCCTTGTCTTACCAGCCAAAGAGTATTTGAACACTTTAAGCCGGATAGCATCATCCAAAATATTATTTTGCTTGTGAAGGTTGCACAGCTCCAAAAAATTCTTCAAATGCTGATGAGGGTCACTGTCCGTGGAGTTGTGAAATTGCCCTCTACCTTAAGCATGGTGTAGATGTTGTCGTTTATCTTGAATGAAGAAGCATTCACCCTTGGTGGAATGATGGCGCTTGTGTATTCAACTTCCTCATTGACTTCTGCAAATATGTTTTCCAAGCCTTTGGACGGAAGAGCAGCGATAATCCTGTATCATTCAGCAAAAACAAAAAGAAAAGGTAAGAAAAATAGGTCTAAGCAAGCAAACTAGACAGATATGGCTAGATAGGCTTATGTTATAGTCCACGGAAATGGTGCCACAATATTTGATGTTGTTCAAATCCACTCTCAATCTTGGATAGTGTAAACGATCACATAAAATATAGAACTCAACATGGAGTTGTGGTCAAATCCCACAGAGACTATGCTAAGCCCACTCTATCTAGTGCTAATCAATTTAGTATTGCAAGATTAGAGTCTATTCAAATTAAGATTAGTAAAATTTAACTACAGCTATAGAGTGAAAATTTCTAAGGTTTTAATATATTTAAGACAATTATAAGCAACCCCAATTATGGATCGATCCCTCTAAATCACCCAATATGGATAGATTAAGAATGGGCTAGGGTTAAACATGCAAGCAAAGACTTAGGAAACCCATGGATATGTTTCAATAGCACCATAAGGTTCACAATCCTAGATCTGGGTTTAGTTTCCATAGAAAGAAGAAGAAGAGAAAGAGAGTAATTAGACATGCTCACTAATGAAAATTGAAATTATATAAGAAATCTTCAATAGATGAACTTGGATGTTCAAATTACAAGATAAAATCTAAGATCTACAATTAAAACTAAAGTTAACTAGTTATCTCTACTCTCTATTGAAAATAATGAATCTCTAAAAATTACAAGAAAAATATAATCATACTCTATCCCAAAAGCCCTAAAATAATTCAAACTCAGAGGTGCCAGGTGTGCAGGGACAAATCTTCCTTTGATCCATCCTTTACATTTTGGATTTTGTCCAACAACTTGGAGTCCTTTGATTGGTAGACCATCTTCTGGAAAGACGGTTTTTCCTTTGTGTTGTACTTTAGAATTCCATTTTGCCTCGTCAGAGTCCGTTCTTCAATTGATGGACCATCTTCTGTAAAGACGGTCCGTCCTTCAAACCGTCGTTTAGGGACTCTTTCAACTTAGTTTCTATAATCATTGGCTGGACTTGGACAATTAATCATATGAATCGTCTATCAAACAGATGGTCTATCCATTATCTCGCTCTTTGGACAGTTTTTATGGCTTTAACGCCTCTCATCTTCATTTTGCTTAAGTTCCTAAAACATAGCATAATGAGGTTGGTTTCTATTTAACTTAACTCCTAAAGATATGAAAATTGCTATGAAATGAAGTGAAGATGCGTCGCTAATTCATGACACATTAACCGGCCAAAGAGTATTTGAACACTCTAAGTCGAATCGCATCATTGGAAATATTATTTTTCTTATGACGGTTGCACACCTCCAAGAAATTCTTTAAATGCTGATAAGGGTCGTTGTTCATAGAGCTGTGAAACTGCCCCTCTGCTTTAAGCATGGTGTAGATGCTTCCATCGATCTTTAAAGATGAAGCATTCACCCTTAGTGGAATGATGGCGCTTACATAGCCAACTTCATCATTGACTTCCAAATACATGTTCTCTAATTCTGCAAGTAGACCGACAATTATCTTGTCCTAAACAACAAAAATTAAAAAAAAAAACATAAAAGAATAGGTCTAAGCAGGCAAACTAAACTGATAGGGGTAGATAGGGCTTATGTCGTAGTCCCCGGCACCAGTGCCAAAATAGTTGATCCGGCTTAAATCCGCTCCAAATTTTTGGTAGTGTAAATGGTTGAAGCAAATAAGACTCAACATTGAGTTAGGGTTGAATCCCACAGAGTACTACACTAAGTCCGCTCTATCTAGAACTAATTAATACGGTTTTGAAAGATTAGAAACTATTTGAATTAAGGTTGAGTAAATTTAAATACAGCTATTGAATGCAAATTGCAAGGGTTGAAATCAATTCAAGAAAATTCTACGGAAGTGACCCCAATGATAGGCCGACCTCCCTAAATCACCCAATATGGTGAAACTGTGAATGGGCTATGATTGAACATGCAAGAAAAGATTTAGGCAACCCATGGATATCTTTCAATAGCACCATAGGTGTCAATCTACTTCAGTTTTGTCAAATTGAAGAGAACTCCCTTCTACCCAATTGCTTATTGCTAATTGAAATTCAACCTATGTTTAGGAGAATTCATTAAACAAGGGTTACACCTTGAGTTATTATTGATTGATGCTAACACAACCTAAATTTGCTCTTTCAAGCCTCATAAAGGTAATTGGGCAGGATTGGGTGACTTTCACCAATTACACACAACAAAGTAATAATCAATTAGATGTTCTCAAGACCATACTCAATTTTATCAAATTGGGATCATTAGGGTTCACAACCCTAGATCTGGGATTAGTTACTCATAGAAGAAGAAAAAGAGAAAGTAAGCAATTAGACATTCTCACCAACGAAATTAAAAATTGAAAAAGAGATCTTCAATTGTAAACTTGAATCTTCAAAATTACAAGCTAAATCTAAGATTTAAAATGAAAAGAAAAGTAATCTATCTATCTCGACTCTCTACTAAAAATAGTGGTTGAAAGCTCTTTGAAAAATAAAAAGAAAAATCTATCTATACTATGTCTCAAAAAGCCTAAAATAACTTAAACTCAGAGACGCCAAGTGTGTAGGGACGGACCGTCTTTTGTCCCATCATTTAAAATCACCCGTTTTAAATCAACTTTCCATCCTTTGATCGGCAGACTATTTTCTGGAAAGACGATCGGTATTTGGCTTCTTCTTTTAGAATTGCTTTCTGCCTCATCCTAAGTCCGTCCTTCAATTGATGAATCATCTCCTGGAAACATGGTCCTCCTTCAACTTGTCATTTTAGGACCTCTTTAAGATGGTTTCTGGAAACATTTGACTCAGGCAAGACGGCTGAACATGCGGACCGTCTGAAAGACAGACAGTCCATCCTTTGGTTTGTCTCTTTGACATATTTGTAGCTTTAACACCTCTCTTCTTCATTTTTCTTGGGTTCCTAAAACATGGCATAATGAGGTGAGTTTTCACTTAATCTAGCTCCTAATACATGCAATATGCTATGAAATGAAACAAAGACATTTCACAAATTTCTGACACATCAAATAGGTCATTTGGGTTTGCGCACTAACGTCGCCCTATTTGGCTGAGAAAATTCTCGAAGTCTGTAACCGAGCTTACCATACCCAAAGCAACCATCCCTATCAATCCAACATTCCCCAGGGTGGTTCGTTCCACACTTCTTGCAAATTGGGAAGGTACGACGTCCGGACATATTCCTTTGGGACCTAGAGCCTAGTTCTCTATCCCTTTGATCCCCTCTGGATCTGGGAGATAGAACACTTGCTGATAAAGGTGCTGGAACTATGAATGATTCTCGTCGCCTGACTTTTGCTAAGAAAACAAAAAGTTGTTGGTGCTAGCTCTCTCTCTCTTCCCATCAACTTCTCTTCCACAATCCGCTGAGCATAGATCATAAGTTTAGAGATATCCATATCCCCGATGAGCATAGCGGTCCTATACTCCTTGACCACCAAATCTAAGACACCTGAGATAAACTTACTCATTCGAGCCCTTAGCTCAGTATATCATCTCTGTAGCATACTTGGAAAGCTGAGTAAACTTAAGAGCATACTCCTTAACTAAAAAAGAATTCTACTTCAAGTTTGTGAACTCCTCAACCTTTGTCTCCCTCAACTCGTGAGGAAAGAATCTATCCAAGAAGGCTGTTACAAATTCATCCTAGTAAATAGGGGGTAGCATTCTCATGATGGCTTCCCTTCTATTACTTGAACCACAGGTGTACTACCCCCTTCAACTGGTTAGATGTAAGTCTGCACTTTTAGTATGAGTGATCTCCATAATCTGAGTGATCTTTTGAATCTCATCTATGAAATCTTGTAGATCCTCATCCACCTTCGGACCATAGAATTTAGGTGGATTCATTCTCGTGAAGTCTCGAACCCTAGCAATTACCATATTTCCATTAGGATTCACAGGTGCCACTGCCTGTTGGTTGACCTTAGCGGTCATAGACTGTGCTAATATTTGGAAAGCAGCCTTGAATTCTTCGTTAGAGACCTGATAATTCACGAGCTCTGGGGGCACTGGTGGTGTTGGATGGTTCCGTTTCTCCATCTATTAGCACTTCTAGGAGGCATATTATGTAAATGCGTACAGCACAAGTTAGGAGGGCAATTAGAGTTGGACTCTATCGAATGATTCTAAACATGAAAGAAGGGAAGTTTTCCTAAGAACGTTTCGCAACCTTTTCCTCATAATCGTGGTGCGCTTCACACCCATGGAAAAGACTCTACTTAATGTAGCTTTCAGACACCCTAGGACACTTTAAACCTAATGCTCTAATACCAAGCTTTTCATGACTCGAGTCTACACACCTGGAAGCAACATGGTACTTAGGAACACAAGTGGCCCCAAGTTAACCCATGGTACCAGCATGACACCAACATAAATACTGAAATTACTGAGTGAAAGCTAACCTAATGTGTAATCACATAACTAAATAAGTTTGGATTTTAAAAGTAAATGTTTTTAAGCTAAAAACAATATAAGAACTGACTAAGCCAAATATTTATCTATGTCTGAAATGCCTCTAAGACTAATGAACTGAAGGGATAGGTCCCCAACTAGCTCTAAATACTGAAACTGAAAGGAAAATACAAATAACTAAACTATCATCCTCAAATGATGAAGATTCACCAACGGTAAGCTGAACAGGTATTAGAGCATATCTGACTGTGGGGCTGAGTCTGAGCACCTAATCCAATATCATAAAATGATATAGCACAAGAAGTATGTGACTAGTACTTTAAATGTACTAGGTATGTAAGATATGTAAAACATGAGTGAAGTAGGGAAACTATGTTGGAAATTGAAATTATGTTGTGTAAATAAATCATCTAGAGAGAACATAAGCTGATATACAATGACCCAAGAGTAAAACATGTATATAATAACATATATGTAAATCATAAACTAAGGTCATATACTAAAACTATGGAGCATGTACAAATACTATAAAAATATATATCTATGGGAAGTTTTATAACCGACATACGCCATGTAAGCAACATGGAGTCCAACATGTAACCATAGTTGGGAGGATGTTCATATCTTGCTACCGGTATTAACCATGACTGGCATGAATTCATCCATGAGCCCATTCAGGCAAGGGAGACATTCTCAATTGGCGAGGACCCCTTATCCTACAATGGTATGTAGTTTGGGACTTGGGTTACGTAACACCCCAAAAGCCCCTAAGATTAGACCGGAGGACTGCACTGGAGAAAACAGGCAAAAGTGCACCAGAACACAAAATAAGTCCTCAAGTGACTCATTAGTCCACTTAACAACTTTTTAAGTGAGTCATTGGATGTCGTGTAGTTGAGAAAAATTGAGTTTACCGAGTCTTGACGACTGGTTAAGTGACCTATTAAGTGACACGACAAATCGTCAAGTGAGGCATTAAGAAAAGATCAAAAAATTGGAAAAAAAAATTAGCCAGTGGAAACGGGTCAAGAGACGACCCGTCAAGTCTCCTAACAAGTCATCGGGTCACTTATTGGGTCTGGCAATGAGATTTTTTCGTATTAGGGTTTTAAGGGTATTTTTCGTACGATAGAGTTTCATTTTCCAGGTGAACCAGTCCTAGAGTGGAAGGGTAGTTCAGTTGTGCCTGTAGGTCACTTTATTTCCTATCTTATGGCTAGAAAGATGATCTCTAAGAGTTGTGCATACCATCTAGTTTGGGTTAAGGATTCTACGTTTGAGACCCCGACTCTTTAATTAATTCTTGTAGTGTGTGAGTATCTAGAGGTGTTACAAAATGACCTACCAGGAGTATCTTCTGAGCGAGATATTGACTTTTGTGTTGACCTTTTCCTTGATACACAGCCCATATCCATTCCTCCCTACAGAATAGCTCCAACTAAGCTAAAAGAGTTGAAAGAGCAGTTGAAAAATCTCCTAGTTAAGGGTTTCATCAGGTCTAGTAAGTCCCCATGGGGTGCCCCAGTTTTCTTCGTTCGGAAGAAAGATGGCTCTCTTAGAATGTGCATTGATTATCTACAACTGAACAAGGTCGCAATCAAGAATAAGTATCCCTACCCGAGATTGATGACCTGTTTGACTAGCTTCAGGGTGCGTAGTGCTTTTCAAAGATAAACCTCAGATTCGGCTATCATCAGCTCATAATTAGGGAGAGCGACATACCGAAGATGTCTTTCAGGACTCGAATGTTCACTATGAGTTTGTGGTTATGTCTTTCGGACTAACGAATGCTCCTGTAGCTTTTATGGACTTGATGAACAGGGTGTTCAAGCTATATTTTGATATAATCATGATTGTTTTTATAGATGATATCCTCATATACTCTCGGAGCGAGGAAGATCATGCCGCTCATTTGAGAATTATTTTGCAGACTCTCAAGGATCGTCAGTATCTTGCTAAATTCAGTAAGTGTGAGTTTTGGCTGAACTTGGTAGCTTTCATGGCTCATGTGGTGTCCAGTGAGGGTGTACAGGTAGACTCTCAAAAGATAGAAGTGGTGAAAAATTGGCCTAGACTAGTCAGTCCCATGAATATTAGGAGCTTCTTGGGTTTAGCTGGCAACTACAAGAGTTTCATAGAGGGATTTTCATCTATTGCATCACCATTGACTAAGTTGACCCAGAAGAAGGTCAAGTTTTTGTTATACCCCAAAAGCCCAAATATCAGACCCATGAGTTGAAACAGAGAAAACTAAAAATTCTGCACCAGGTCACAGAACGAGTCATTCTGTGACCCATTGGGGAAGACCACGAGTCATGAGGTGACTCATGGTGAAGTACTAGGTTGAGTTAAAAGATGTTTTGAAGGAGGGGTCACCACGGGCATGACCACGAGTCGTAGGCAGGCCCCATGTCTCGTCAGGTCAGCCATGGCCAAGGGAATTAAAACGGGGGGAAAATGGAAGGCATTGCACCAAACAGATAGACCCCACGAATCATGGTCAGACATCACGACCCATTGAGTGGATCGTGGTCATCAGGAAGATAGAGATTGGGGGTCGAGGTAGTGGGAACAACAAATGGTTACCACGAGTCGTGGTCACTAGTAACGACTCTTGGGATATCCCGTTATGAGTTCCGGGTGAAATTTGGCAGTGTTCCTAACGACTGAGGTGACGACTCGTTAGGTCCCTCATGGGGACTTGCAAGCAGTTATTTCCTACAAAATGATTAAGCTTATTCTCGTCATTCCTATTATCTAAGGTCCTATACTACGTTGTTACTGAAGGCATACTCTATGTTGTATCATTTTATGATACAGGCCCCAACTCTCAAACTCAGCCCCGTTCCTATCTAGCCTTTCAGAGTTAGCATCCTATGCTTGTGGTGAGTCCTCATCTCCTGAGGACCATGCTTATTAGATTTATCTATGTATGTTCAGTTTTTTAGACTTGTCGGGTTAGTTGGGGGTGTTGTCCCATCAACCCATCTAATATGTTAGACGCTTTAAGTCTGTGTGTAGTATTCAGCTATTATGTATGAAGTACGCTTCACTTCCTATATTAGGTCATGTTTTATGCTTCCGTTATGTCATTAAGTTGAATATTACTCTTTATTGCTTGAGTTAGATGTATGCTCACGTCATGGGTCGACTTGGGGTCTCTCCGGGCTTCTTGTCCCGTGTTGTGATCCGGGTCCACTTTCGGGTCATGACAAACTTGGTATCAGAGACATAGGTTTTGAAGTGTCCTAGCGTGTCTGAAAGCCGCATTAAGTAGAGTCTTTTTCATTGGTGTGAAGTGCGCCACACATATGACAAAGAGGCTACGAGACGTTTACGAAATGTTTCCTTCTTTCATTATCTCATGCCATGCGATGAAATGCCTATCTATCCTTCTAAATCATGCTATACACATTTGTAGAATCATGGCTCCATGTCGAGTAAATGGAAGGGGAAACAAAGGATACGAGAACGGCAACGGAGAGGGGCACCATTAGGCCCCACCAGCCCATAAGGAGCATGCACCATAGCCGGCTGCCCACGCTGAATTCAGGGCATCAATACAAATTCTAGCATAGGCTTTGACCACTCATATCAATCAACAGGCGATGGCACATCTCCCTCAGAATGGGAATGCGATGGCGGCTCGGTCAGAGATTTTCTGAGATTGAACCCACCAGAGGTCCTTGGGTCAAAAGTAGATGAGGACCCGCTAATTCATTGATGAGATTCTAAAGATCACCCAGGTCATGGGGGTGGCGAATGAGAAGTGCGTTGACTTGGACTTTTATCAGCTGAAAGGGGTTGTCCATATCTGTTTTAAATATGGAAAGATAGTAAGGCAGTGGGAGTAGTCTCTATCAGTTGGGAAGAGCTTCATGGCGCCTTCCTAGATCGATTCTTCCCTCGTAGGGAACTAAAGGCCCCTGAGTTTATAAATTTGAAGCAAGGGGACATGTTAGTTCAGGAGTACACTCTGGAGTTCACCCGCTTATCCAAGTATGCACCAGAGTTAATGGCAGACCAGAGGGCTCGGGTGAGACGATTTGTACATGGGGTGGCGGACTATGGATAAGGACTGTAGGATCGCCATGATGCATCAGGACATGGATTTTCCTTGGATAGTGTTACACGCCCAGAAGATGGAGGCGGTGTATCGGAGGCAGAAAGAGGCCAAGAGGGCCAGGATCGACAATTATAGGACTTCTCAGCCTAGATCCGGGGCAGACATCACCAGCAGACTCATCACAGGTCTTTCTCCAGCACACCATAATCAGCTAGTGCACTATCTAGACCATGAGGTGATCAGAGAAGCAGGGCTGCAGATTTGAGGGGCTAGGGTGGTATACAGATAGAATGCACCTTCCCAACCTGTGTAAGGTGCGGCAAAAACTACCCAAGGAGGTGCTTAGTCATTTTAGATGCTTGTTTTGGGTGTGGCAAACCCGGACACAGACTCAGGGATTGCCCTTCAGCCATATCAGGGATGGCGGAGCTTGTATACTAGCCGCTAGTTTAGCCACTCCAGCAGCACGTCCCTCCCAGTAAGGTGCTTCGACTAGTTCAACTAGCGGTCAGCGCTAGAACAGGTTCTATGCCCTTGCAACCCATCAGGAGTAGGAGACTTCACCGAATGTGGTTACTGGTATGTTACAAGTGTTTCACCTTAATGTTTATGCTTTGTTAGATCTAGGGGCTACCTTGTCTTTTGTGACACCTTATATTGCTAGTAGCTTTGGAGTCAATCCCGAAGTTCTGTCAGAACCATTCTCAGTCTCTACTCTCGTTGGTGATTCGGTTGTAGCTAGGCGGGTGTATAGAAGTTTCCCAATCACAGTATTGCAAAAAGTCACCTCCGGAGACCTTGTAGAGTTATCCATGGCTGACTTTGATATTATTCTTGGCATGGATTAGTTGTATGCGTGTTATGCTTCTGTTAATTATAGAACCCATGTGGTGGAGTTTCGCTTTCCGGGTGAGTTAGTCTTGGAGTGGAAGGGTAGTTTGGTCGTGCCTGTAGGTAGTTTTATTTCTTATCTTAACGCCAGGAAGATGATTTCCAAGTCTTGTGTGTATCATGTAGTTAGGGTTAAGGATGTTGAGTCTGATATCCTGACTATCTAGTTAGTTCCAATAGTGTGTGAGTACCCAAAAGCATTCCCTGATGATTTACCGGGTGTTCCTCCTGAGAGGGAAAATGATATTGGTATTGACCTTCTTTCCAACACACAAGATATATCTATTCCTCCCTACAGAATGGCTCCACCTAAGCTAAAAGAGTTGAAGGAGCAGTTGAAGGATCTCTCGGATAAGGGTTTCATTAGACCAAGAAAGTCACCATGGGTGCACCAGTTCTATTTATCTGAAAGAAGGATGGTTCCCTTCGGATGTGCATTGACTATTGGCAGTTGAACAATGTCACCATCAAGAACAGGTATCCTCTACCTAGGATTGATGATTTATTTGACTAGCTCTAGGGTGCCAAATGTTTCTCAAAGATACATCTCAGATCCGGGTACCACCAGCTCAGAGTTCGGGAGAGTGACGTCCCAAAGATAGCCTTCAAGTCCGTTAAGGTCATTATGAGTTAGTGGTTATGTCTTTTGGACTAACAAATGCTCCTTCAGCTTTTATGTACTTGATGAACAGGGTGTTCAATCCATACTTGGATATGTTCGTGATTGTTTTTATTGATGACATCTTGATATACTCTCAAAGCGGGGAGGAGCATGCCGCTCATTTGAGAGTAGTGCTACAGATTCTCAAGGATCACCAATTATATTCCAAATTCAACAAGTACGAGTTTTGGTTGAATTCAGTGATGTTTTTGGGCCATGTGGTATTAGGTGAGGGCATACAGGTGGACTCCCAGAAAATAGAAGCGGTGAAGAATTGGCATAGACCGGTGAATCCTTTAGATATCTGGAGCTTTTTGGGTTTCACTGGCTACTATCAAAGATTTGTTGAAGGTTTCTCATCTATTGCAGCACCCTTGACCAAATTGACACAAAAGAAGATGAAATTATAATGGTCGGAGGCTTATGAGAGGAGCTTCCATGAATTGAAGACTCGACTTACTTCAACACCGGTGTTAACAATACTCGAGGGTTCTGATGGGTTTGTGGTGTATTATGATGCTTTAAGGATCAGACTTGGGTGTGTATTGATGCAGCACAGAAGAGTTATATCTTATACTTCTAGACAGCTAAAAGTTCATGAGAAGAATTACCCGACCTATGACCTTAAGTTGGCTGCGGTGGTATTCGCCTTGAAAATATGAGACACTACTTGTATGGGGTCCACGTGGATGTGTTTACGGACCATAAGAGTTTACAATATGCGTTTACCCAGAAGGATCTCAATCTTCAGCAAAGGAGGTGGTTGGAGCTACTAAAGGACTATGACATAAGTGTCCTCTACCACCCGGCAAAGGCTAATGTAGTAGCAGACGCACTTTGTAGACTCTCCATGGAAAGTGTGTCCCATGTAGATGACGGAAAGAAGGAGCTAGTAAAAGACGTGCATCGACTTTCAAGGTTGGGAGTTCGGTTGGTTGACTCGACCAATGGCGGTGTTATAGTTCAGAATGTATCAGAATCATCCTTAGTAATGGATGTAAAATCTATACAAGACGAAGACCCCATTTTGGTAAAATTAAAGGAAGTCGTTCAAAATCAGAAGGTAGAGGTCTTCTCCAAAGGGGGAGATGGTGTGCTTCGATACCAGGGTTGCTTATGTGTTTTGAATGTTAATGATTTGAGGAGCTGGATGTTGCATGAGGCTCATGGATCTAGGTATTCAATCCATCAAGGTGCCACCAAGATGTACCGTGACTTACAGGAAAGTCTATTGGTGGAATGGCATGAAGAAGGACATCGCAGAATTTGTAGCTAAGTGCCCAAACTATCATCAAGTAAAGGTTGAGCATTAGAGGCCGAGAGGGGTGCTTCAAGATATTAGTATTTCTACTTGGAAGTGGGAAGAAGTCAATATGGACTTCATAACAGGTTTGCCTCGTACTCGCCGGTAATATGACTCCATTTGGGTTGTTAGGGACAGGTTGACCAAGGCCACTCATTTTCTACCAGTCAAAACAACGTATTTGGCAGAGGATTATGCCAAACTATATATCCGGGAGCTATTCCGATTGCATGGAGTTCCCTTGTTCATCATATCATACAGAGGTACTCAATTTATCTCTCGGTTCTAGAGGTCGTTGCAAAAGGGACTAGGTACTTAGGTTAATATTAACATAGCATTTCACCAGCAAACAGATGGTCAAGCAAAGCGGACAATTCAGACTCTCGAGGACAGGTTAAGGGCATGCGTGATTGACTTCCAAGGTAGTTGGGATGATCACTTGCCTCTTACTGAGTTTCCATATAATAACAGCTACCATTCCAGTATTCAGATGGCTCCATTTGAGGTTCTCTATGTGCGGAGATGCAGATCACCCATTGGCTAGTTCGAAGTTGGTGAAGTTGCGATGCTAGGACCAGATTCAGTCCATGAGGCTATGGAAAAGGTTCAACTCATACGGGACAGGTTGAAAACAGCTCAAAGTCGCCAAAAGTCCTATGCCGATGTGAGAGGAGAGAATTAATATTCAAGGTGGATGATTGGGTATTTCTGAAGGTGTCTCCCTTGAAGGGAGTGATGCGGTTTGGAAAGAAAGGAAAACTCAGCCCTCTCTATGTTGGTCCCTACCGCATTATGAAACGGGTTGGCAAGGTGGCATATGAATTATAGTTACATTCAGAATTAGCTTCTGTATATCATGTTTTCCATGTATCGCTCCTAAAGAAGTGTTTGGGTGATCCAGCTCTAGTTGTCCCGGTGGACAGTGTCGATGTGAAAGACAGCCTTAGTTATGAAGAGGTTCTGGTGGAAATACTGGATTGTCAGGTTCGGAGGCTAAGGAACAAGGAAGTAGCTTCATTCAAAGTTTTATGGAGGAATCATCATGTTGAAGAAGCTATGTGGGAAGCCGAAGCAGACATGATGGCGAGATACCCACATTTATTCTCTACGGCTTAGTTCCAGCTTGAGGTATCAATTTTACCCTAGTACTCTAATTAGTTTTCATGTGCCCTAGTTTCTTTCATGTATGTGGATGTGTATATGATTCAAGAATTTGGTTCAGCTATGTAGTTTGAATCAGAGATAGTCATTCCGTCAATTTTCAGCTTTAACGATCAATACTTAAATATGATGATTGCATTTCTCTGCTTTTCTATATTATTTCCAACATTAGAGGATGAATATTCCCAAGGGGGAGAAATTGTTATACCCCAAAAGCCCAAAGATTAGACTCGGGAGTTGAAATGGAGAAAACTGAAAATTTTGCACCAGGTCATAGAACGAGTCGCTATGTGACCCGTGGGGGAGGACCACGAGTCGTGAGGTGACACATTGTGAAGTATTGGATTGAGTTAAAAGATGTTTTGAAGGGGGGTCACCACGAGCATAAGCATGAGTCGTGGTCAGGCCCCACAACTCATTAGGTCAGTCGTGGCCAAGGGAATTAAGAAGGGGGAAAGTGGAAGGCAGTGCACCTAACGAATAGACCCTACAAATCGTGGTCAGACACCACAACTCGTTGAGTGGATCGTGGTCATCAGGAAGATAGAGATTGGAGGTCGAGGCAGTGGGAACAACGAATGGTGACCACGAGTCGTGGTCACTAGTAACGACTCGTAGAATGGCCCATTACGAGTTCCAAGTGAAACTTGGAAGTGTACCTAACAACTGAAGTGACGATTCATGCAAGGTGGTGACAACTCGTTAGGTCCCTCATGGGGACTGACGAGCAGTTCTTTCCAGTGAAATTATTTTGGGTATTATCCTCATTCCTATTCCCTAAGGTCCTATACTACGTCGTTTCAAATTATTTTCAGTATATTATGATAGGTTAGGTCATTCTAACCTATTCAAAAACCCATGCATGCAAGTTAGAGAGTTAGAGAGGAGATCAAGCGTTAGCCCTTCCAGTTCTTCTCAAATTCTTCTTGGGCAATCGGGGAAGTGTAAGAATAAGCTTCAATCAGGTATGTAGGGTTATGAGTAGGTGTTTTCATTCACACCCATGCCTAATCTCTCCAAATTCATGAAGTTTTGTTTAAAAATCTTATGGGGTTTTATCCTAAATCTTACAAAATTCTAATGATCTATCGATGGGTTACTACTTCTCATGTTTTACATCATATTTTACGAATCATGATTAGATTTTACTACTAATTCAACTATAAATTTATCAATTTCAATTTCTATTAAGTTATGTCTAATTATGCATGTTCTATGATGAATCGAGTTATGATTCTTGCCTTTATTTTGATGTTCTTAAACCCATCATGATTTATGAGTTATGGTATGGATTTATTCAAATTCCAAATATGAATTTATGATTTAAAAAGCATATATATGATTTACAAGTATGCATGAACCTCATGATTTATTATTTATGATTTTGGTCGACTCACGGGCCTTGCCCTCATGGATAGTTCACGTATTTACAAGTATTCTTATGATTATCATGAATTAACTAGCCCATGAATCTCATATATATTATGATATGAGCACTATATATGTTTTGGGAGTAGTTTTAACACCGAGTAGGTTCGGGGCCCAGGTTTTTGCCCCGAATCTCAAAATTATGTGCCACCGTAGGACATGATGGGATCTCCCTTGAGACTGTTCCCTTTTTCCCAAATGGGCCTTTCATGTGTGATATCACTCCCTTCACATTTCTACCCTTGGCAAGGTACGAACTCCCTCCCGACTAGGGATTTACATGTTGGGCTCCATGTATGCTCTTATGGGGTATGTCGGTTATAAGAATCTCCCGTTGTTCCTCATGATTTATACATGGTTATGTTCATACGGTTTTGGCTCATGTCATGTTAATAAAGTTCTTCTCTTATGATTATGCATATGTTTAATTTATGAGTGCTTTGAAGAACTTGAGCCTTATATTACACTATGATATTTATGTTATGAGCATGTTGTCCTACTCTTACGCACTTTTATGTATTTTAAATGTCTGTTTTATTTCCCTTGCATAATCGGTACGTTCCACATACTGACCGCATACTCTATGTTGTATCATTTCATGATGCAGGCCCCGGCTCTCAGACTCAGCCCCATTCTTAGCCAGCCTTTCGGAGTTAGAAAAATAATAAAAAGTGGCAAAACAGTGAGCCTGCTGGATGGCTCCATGTCACGGAGGAGGGCCTCCGCGTTGACTTGGTGTAATTCTGGAATTTTTAAAATTCCAGAATACCTCCGCGTTGACTCCTTGTCACAGAGGGGGTGCTCCGTGTTACCCTCCATGACACGTTGAGGCGTTAATCGCGACGGGTCACACCGGCTCGTCGGGTGACCCACGCGAAAAACCTCCTTTTTAACCCCGAATTCCCTCAATTTTCCCTCATTTCTCACCCCCTCCGTGACAAACACCCAAAAACTCCCCCTTCCCCAATGTGACACGGACCTAGGCACAAGTTTTCTTCAACTTTTCTTCGATTTCATCGAATTAAAGGTATGTTCTTTAACTTCATCTCAATTCTTGTCAAATTTTTCGATTTTGAGCTTGTGAAGTGAGTAAAACTTTCCCTAATTGTAAATTGAGATTGAATTCATTGAAGTTATTGTTGATTGATGTTCGTAGTATCATTTTGATTGTATGAACTCGATAAATACATGCTTGATCTAATTTTGGTGAAATATGTGGCTAGGGTTAGAACTGGATTGCGAAGAAACTATATGTGATTGAAAATGTGAAAATTATGGGATGGGCATGTTGGGTAAGGTGAATTGTGTTGTGCTTGATGTGAATATGCTAAATAAACGATGGATTTTCGGGAGAATGAAATTGTTGAATTGCATTGAAATTGGTGACTTGCATAGGTTGGGTTGAGAGAAGTTTTTGCTAAGTGCTATGTGATGAAATGATATCGATGGTGATATTTTGATTAGCTGTACGAAGTCTGAGTAGTACGTAGAATTTATTCCATCAAATTCTTTGAATGCACGAGGCATGTTGTTGTTTTTTTGTAAATTGGAAAGTGAGAATTATCTTGCCGTAATGTCGTAATTGCCGCTAAAGACTAAGTGTGGGATGGCCTAGCTTAACCCAAACTTAGTCGAAGCTGATTTTGATTTGAATAACATTGGGACTATCTGTTTGATTTGACAGGAACAATGGCAAGTAGGCAAGACAAAGGAAAGGGCGCATCTACATCGGGTGCCGAAAGGAAAAGAATTAGACTGGGAACAGCAGTCCCAGCAGCACCAGCGGTTCCGCGCGGCCAACACCGTCAATACGGAACCCGATGGGTGACAGACGAAGGGAAGAAATGGTACACAAAGCATAAGGAGAACAAATACTTCCCCGAGGAGCACATTGCAAGGGAGCCGTTGGCACAGGAATTCCCCAGAATTGTACATCGGATTGACGCTGTCGGGCTGAACTTCATCTTTGAAGAGCCCAAGGAGTGCAATCTCCACCTGATTCGGGAGTTCTACGCCAACTGGAACCCGACACTCCGCAGTCACACCATCAAGATAAGGGGGCAGGTAGTCACCTTTGAGCCCCATCGCCTTAATGTCATTTTGGGGGCGCGGGACACAGATGCCCATGTACTCCGGCAGCTGAATATCACTCCACCATATGCGGATATCAGATGCACTCTATGTGGAGCCCGTTCTACAGCATAGTGGAGTAGGCATAAGGAGAGGGGCTACCATCAGACGCTGCCCTACTCTCAAATGGACAGGGAAGCCAGAATTTGGCTTAAGATCGTGTGTTCCTGCCTGATCCCGGGGGTGAACATGACAGATGTCACCCGGGATCGTGTGTGCTTGGTCTACGCCTTGATGAAACGGCTGGAGATTAATGATGGGGCGATGATTATCTCCACCATGAAGAGAGCCCGTTTGCATCAAGGGCACAGGTACGGGTTTGGTGGCTTGCTGACCACGTTCCTGAGGGGCCTGGATATTGAGGAAGAGGCCATGGACTACATCCCGCATATGGGGAGGCGTGCCTTGGACGTCACCAAAACTAAGGCACCCGACACCACTCACGGGCCAGTTCTCACATTAGCCGAGCGACATGCTCGGGATGATCAGTATATGGCCCGCATGTTCAGGATGCAGATGCTACAGTTGCGCATAGGCGGGAGGCCAGCAACAGAAGATGAGCTGTGGCAGCTCGAGTTGGACTACCCCTTCGGCGAAAATTCCAGGGCTCTATGCCGAGTGGGGCCAGCTTTTGTGGAGCCCGTTGATGATGATGTCCCCACAGACGAGGAGACACACCGCGATGACTCAGATGCTGAGTCAGATGAGGATAGCAGGGGTGATTCAGATATGGGGGATGAGGCAACCGCACCTAACGAAGAAGTGGAATACTTCGATTGATCAGTGAGTTTCACCACCTACTCTTGTGCTATGCTGAATTTTGTGAATACTGGGGACAGTGTTCAATTTAAGTGTGGGGTGGGAGTAGTTAGGTGCTGGTTTTTTTGTTGTTGTTTATGTTTAGGTTTTGTTGTGATGCCTTTAAAAAAAATTGTGACCCTGTGATTTTGGTGTTTATGTTTTGTATTGTAATTCGGTGTTGTAATTAATGTGAATCTGTTGTGTGCTGTATGGAGTTGTTGTTAGCTGGTTGTGTAAATATTTTTGTTTTATCGAAATTATTGATATTTTTAAAAAAAAATCGGTGAAATATTTTTATGATTGGGTTTCTCGGCATTTGTTTTCGGTGCTTTTATCGAGAATAGTCTCATTGAACCGAAGTCGTAAATAGTGACCGTTCCCTATGATGGATGGATGACCACCGTCTTAAGGGAAATGTAGTCGATAGGAGTAGATTCTTTGTTCTTTTTGATTTTTTTCTTTTATTTGTTTGTATCCCAAATGTGTCGTTACTTTATGGTTCGGAATTCTTGTTGCGTGTTGTACATGATATTTAGAATGCAAAGGTGATTCGTATGAAAGCATGCAACATTGTAAACATGTTGAGATACCTAGACCATAGAGTTCGATTCGGTGTGATTGAGGCTTAAAGTTTGAATTCTTGTAATTAGCTGATTGAAGAGTCTGTGAATATGTCTTGAGTTGAGCATGTGCAATGAGTGTGTGGTGAGGTTTCGATTCTTCCATGCTATTGTGAAGTGTCTAGAACTTGCCTGGTGTGTGTACGAAACGAAATGAAGGATGTCTATTGTAGGAAAGGATGTAGGCATTTCTTTGATTTAACCGAAAGTTTTTTCCATTATCGTACCTACCTTGAATATACATCCTAGTTAGCCCCATTGAGCTTTTAGCCTATTTTTTTTCTTTCTTTTGCCGAAAAGGTACAAACCGAGCTTAACCCCTTCTTTTCATTATCCGTGAATTTGATCCAAAACTCTTAAGCGCTTAAGAAAAGTAATTTTCCCACATTGTCAAGGAGTGGTAATTGTGAAAAGAAAGGAAAAGCGGAAGTGGTGAAAGCAAAGAAAAGGTCAAGGACGCACTTGCCGAATTTAATAAAAAATGAAGATGTATAACTAATCTTTGTTATTAAGTCAAGTGTGCTTAAAGATATGGGAATAAAAATTAAGAAAGGCTTCAAGAAAGGGGAGGATGAAGGAAGAAACAATGCCCATAATGTGGTCGGATGTATTGAAAAGCGCTTAAGGGTGCTAGTTGCTATTATTGGTTAGCCCAGTATGTACTTCCTTAGCTTACATTACAACCCGTTAAGTCCTACGTGATCTTACATCACTCGTCCTTATATTAGTGGAGTAATACACTAGAGGCAAGCTTATGGGTCATGATATGATGCATGTGAATTCTTTGGGAGAGAGAGCGAAATCGTGTTCATATGCCCCTGCATATAATGTTTTTGAGATCATATGATTGAAAAGGGGGAAATTCTCTTGTGTTGTGAGGGAACATGCTTGACGAGAGATTTAATTTTGTGTCAGATGTCTTGATCAGCTGATTTGCGTGAGTTTGTCGAGATCGAGAGTCGACTCTGGAGTCTAGGAGGTCTTAATGTGTTGAATGTCAGTGTATTGATGGGGCTATGCATGTTTTCTTGATGATTTGCTATGTAAATAATCGGTATAATCGTAGCTTGAATTGTCGAGCCAAAGTAGCTATGATTGGGTGTCAATTGCATGAGATGTGAGATTTTTGTTCGAGGACGAACAAGGTTTTAAGTGTGGGGTAAGTGATCTTGGGCAGAATTATATGCCCAAGTGATACTCAAATGCTTCATTTCGTCTTGTTTATCCATTGATATTTGTACATTTTCATGTGATTTGTATTTAAAAGGTGAATTTATACTAACCAACATGATTAGTGTTGTTTTGCAGGAAAAATGTAATTTTAGGAAGCTAAGATGCATGTTGCGAGAAATCGGGAATGAACTCGGAAGCAAGCAGTGGAAAAGGCCAAGGAAATGCAGCAAATTAAGGGGCTCTGTGATGGAGCCGTGTCACGCTGCCATCGCGGAGGCATTCTGCCCCGGATGATTAAAATAGGCCAAGTTCCAGTGAAGGTGCGCGTTGGTGCCGTGGCACGCTGGCTAAGCCACGCGTTGCACGCCGTGGCACGTTGGGCGTTATTAACTAGATGACCGAATTCCAGTAAGGGTCCGCGTTTGTGGCGTGTCACGGAGGCAGTGCTCCGCGATGCACTCCGTGACACGTTGCTTGTTATTCCGGGAAAAATTCCCACTAGTATAAATAGCACACTTAGGTTTATTTTTAATTATTCTGACTTGGTTGAGCAAGAACATGGGTTACACGCAGTTGAGGGGACGAAATTCTTAGGGTTGTTCTCTATCTCTTTCTTCCTTATTTCAATTATTTGTATGATTTACACTCATTTAACGATGTTTAATCCACAAATGAGTGGCTAAATTCACTTCTTGTTGAGGTTAAGAACATTTGTAGTGGAATGTAATTATTGATCATCTTGGTTTTTCATCTTTTCTTCCATGGTTGTTCTATTAATTCTTGTTCTTACTGCATTGATGTTTGGCCAATATTAATGTATATCTAAAAAATCCTGTTTGCGCTCGAAAGAGAAAGAAATTGAAATGTTGTGAATTGGTAGGATATGATCTCTTCTTGGTTTGGGAAAATTGAGAATTGATTTACCTTCAGAATAGAAATATATCTGAAAGTCGTATTAGTCAATTAAGGAATTGATTTCGTATGGCTAGAACATGAATTTCTTCTTATCACAGAAATGTAGGTGGAAGGTTCATGATTCTTAAGTTGGGTTAAATACGAGAGTTTTAATCCATAGGCAATAATTCTTGACTAGCAACCGAAGGAAAGATTAACCAATTTGTGTCAATAAATTGCTTCCCTGCATGTTCGTTTTAGCCTCAGCATGCTCATTACTATACTTCAGACTCAATTTGTACATTTGTTTTAGATTAGTATAAATTAGGAAACAAACTCCCAAAGTCTTCTTGAAACTGTTGTCGCATTACTAGAGTTAGAGTGTATTAACACTTGGTTCGATTATTACCTTGGTCCAGTCCCTGTGGGATCGATACTTGGCTACTCTAGCCATTTTACTACTTGTTCGACCACGTGCACTTGAGTGTAGGCATTCCAAACCACCGAACAAGTTTTTGGCGCCGTTGCCGGGGACTGGAAATTGGTAAAATTGTTTTCTTAAGTGTTAGTTTACGATTTCTTATTAGTGCTGACAACTTGGTCTTAGCTTGTCTTTTGCAGATATTGAATTCTATTGAACACTGGCAAGAGACAAGGAGCTGGTGGATTCACACTTAGAGCCGGAAAGACAATTCCATCGTCAAAGGAGAGAAGCTCAAGAGAAAAAGCTGCAGTTGCTCAGACAGACAATCCTGGAGCAACAACAGAATCCACCAATTGTAAGGGCAGTGTTAGTGCCTGAGGAAATGGCAGCTAGGCCGGTTCACGAAGTGGCAATCCCACATGCTAACAACGTTACATCTAGCATTCGCAAACCTGAGCCAGGAGGGAGGTTCGAGCTTAAACAGAATATGGTGCAATTGCTGCACACCAGCGGGCAATTGACAGGTCTCCCCCACGAGGATCCACAACAACATCTCCAAAACTTTTTGGAGATAAGTGACACTTACATCCCCGCTGGAGTGTCATCCGATTACGTTAGGCTTACATTGTTCCCATTTTCACTTTTGGGAGAAGCAAAGAGATGGCTGAAAGCTGAGCCACCTAATTCCATCACTACTTGGGATGATCTCGCAAAGAAATTCTTGATACGGTTCTTTCCATCCGGTAAAACAGCAAGACTTAGAAGTCAAATTCTAAGTTTTAAACAAAGAGAGGGGGAGAATCTGTATCAAGCTTGGGAATGATTCAAATCTATGTTGCGGGATTGTCCTCATCATCACCAATCCAATGATGTGTTGGTGATCCCACACAAAAATCTTGCTAGACTCAGCAGCTGGCGGACAAGCATTAGAAAAAACTTATGAGGAGCTGTATACTTTGTTAAACCGTATTTCACAGGGAAATCCAGAGTGGAATACGGACTCTTCTAGAGGAGGAACAAGGAAAGCTGCAGGAGTCTTGGAAGTGGATGGTTTTACAGCTATCGCTGCACAGATAGTTGCGTTACAGAATCAACTCAATACCCACTTCAGCAATATGAGCATGAATCAGTCACAAGCCCCAGTGAATGTAGTGCAGCAGATTTGGTGCGAAGTGTGCGGCAGTAATGAACACTCAGCTGAGTGTTGTGGTGCGAATCCTGATTCAGTGAACTTTGTTGGTAATGTACAGAGAAATAATCACCAACAGTATGGCAACAACTACAACTCTAATTGGAGGAGTCACCCGAATTTCTCTTGGGGTAGTAACAGTCATCAAGGGCAGAGTTCGAGTCAGGGAGCGCAAAGAAATCAAGGAGGGCAGCAGAACTATCAGTCGCAATACAGAAGCAACACTGCACCTCCTCCACCACCATCACCCAGCATCGAGGAAATGTTCAAAACGATGATAGCTAACCAAGCTCAATTGCAGGTTGACTATGTGAAATTGGCAGCCGATGTAAAGAACAATCAGTTAGCTACAAAGGCATTGGAATACCAGTTTGGGCAACTAGCTGGAGCTCAGAACACCAGGCCGAGAGGAGGACTTCCGAGTGACACTGACCCCAACCCCAAGCAAGTGAATGCAGTGACCACAAGAAGTGGTTTACAACTCAAGGAGGTGGAACCAGAAAGACCGCCGCAGTAGTCGGGAGCAGTGGAGAATGAGAGGGAACACAATGATGATAGGGGGAAGGAGAAGGAAGCTGAACCAGAAAGACCACGACCCCCGTTCCCTCAAAGATTAAAGAAACACAAGGAGGAAGCGTGTTTCAAAAAGTTCATGGAGTGCTTAAACAGGTACACATTAATTTACCTCTTGTTTATGTTTTGCAGGGAGTGCCGAAGTAAGCAAAATATATCAAGGACATCGTGGCGAACAAAAGCAGGTTGACGGAGTACGCTACGGTGGCGCTTATGGAGGAATGCACTTCCCGAATACAAAATAGGTTGCCCACAAAGCTCAAAGACCCTGCGAGCTTTACAATTCAACATACAATCGGGCAGAGTATCCGAGCTCGTGGATTATGTGATTTGGGAGTGAGCATTAACTTGATGCCGACATCGGTATTCAAGAAATTGGGGCTAGGCAGTCCTAGACCAACGATAGTGATCTTGCAACTAGCGGATCGTTCCTTGGCCAGACCAGATGGCATTGTGGAGGACGTGCTGGTACAAGTGGGCTCCCTTATCTTCCCGGTAGACTTCATTGTGCTGGATTTTAAGCCGGATGCGGAAGTCCCATTTATTTTGGGATGTCCTTTCTTGGCGACCCGGAAAGCGCTAATTGATGTAGCTGCAGGGCAGCTAACAATGCAGGCACAGGAAAAGGTGGAGGTATTTGATATATTTAAGGCCATGAAGCTTCCGGCCATACATGAGGAGCTTTCAGCAATCAGTGTGCTTGAGCAAGCAGAAATTCGTCAGATTGTTGAATCTCAAGACCCATTGGAAAGAGTGTTGATGAACTCCGATCATTTCGGAGATAGAGATGCTTATGAAGTGGTGCAAATGCTGAATGAGCCACAAAGGCATCCCAGGAAGTAGGAATTTCAGTCCCTAATGAGGTCTCTGGAACCATTGCCGAAACCATCTATTGAGGAAGCACCAAAGCTGGAATTGAAAGAATTACCTCCCCATTTAAAATATGTCTTTTTGGGGGAAGATGATACTTTGCCAGTCATCATCTCCCCAGAATTGACGGAGGCATAGGAAAAGGAAGCATTGGGTGTCCTCAGAAAAAGGATGAAAGCAATGGGCTGGCGAATGTAGATATTCAGGGTATCAATCCAGCTTTTTGCCCACACAGAATTTTCATGGAGACAGGAGCAAAGCCAACTATTCAGCCTCAGCGAAGGTTGAATCCGGCAATGAAGGATGTGGTTAGGAAAGAAATAATTAAGTGGCTTGACGCAGGTGTGGTCTATCCTATCTCGGACAGTGAATGGGTCAGCCCCGTTCAGCGCGTTCTAAAGAAAGGAGGGATGGCCGTGGTCACCAATGAAAAAAATGAGTTGATCCCTACACGAACCATCACAGGCTGGCGGATTTGCATGGACTATAGAAAGCTTAATGAAGCCACAAGGAAAGATCACTATCCTATCCCGTTCATTGATTAGATATTGGACAGGTTGGCTGGACAAGAATATTATTGTTTCCTTGATGGGTACTCTGGCTATAACCAAATAGCCATAGCACCGGAGGATCAGGAGAAGACTACTTTCACATGTCCTTATGGGACATATGCTTTTAGGCGGATGCCATTTGGGTTACGCAATGCACCCGCCAAATTCCAGAGATGCGTGATAGCTATCTTCCAAGACATGGTGGAGGATTTCGTCGAGGTATTTATGGATGATTTTTCTATTTTCGGTAATTCGTTTGCTACTTGTTTGCAGAATCTTGACAGGGTGCTAGCTCGCTGCGAAGAATCCAACCTTGTACTCAACTGGGAGAAATGCCATTTCTTAGTCAAGGAGGGTATCGTCCTTGGCCATAAAGTTTCTTGCAAGGGGCTGGAGGTCGATCGTGCTAAGATTGAAGTTATTGAGAAGCTACCACCACCTGTGTCGGTGAAGGGTGTTCGCAGTTTTCTCGGGCATGCAGGGTTCTACAGACGGTTCATCAAAAACTTCTCCAAAATTTCTAGACCATTATGCAGATTGCTAGAAAAAGAGGTGAAGTTCGAGTTGGATGATGAGTGTGTCAAAGCATTCGAGGAGTTGAAGCAGAAATTGATAGAAGCACCTATCCTTATTTCTCCGAATTGGGAACAACCATTTGAACTGACGTGTGATGCAAGCGATGTGGCTGTGAGAGCTGTATTGGGGCAGCGGAAAAATAAAATCTTTCATTCTATTCATTTATGCAAGCAAAACACTGAACACTGCCCAAAGTAATTATACAGTCACAGAGAAGGAGATGCTAGCATTGGCGTTTGTGTTTGATAAATTCAGGTCCTATTTTGTGGGTTCGAGAGTAGTGGTGTATACCGATCATGCAGCGATTCGGTACCTGTTTAACAAGAAGGATGCAAAGCCCAGGCTGATCAGATGGATCCTGTTGTTGCAAGAGTTCGACCTAGAAATTAAGGACAGAAAGGGGAGCGAGAATCAGGTGGCAGATCACCTATCGCGATTGGAAAGCCGGTCACATGTGAAGAAAGGTGATAACATCAAAGAGGAGTTCCCGGATGAGCAGCTCTTGGCAATAGGAGAAGTTGAGGTTCCCTAGTATGCAGACATAGTGAACTTGCTAGTCAGTGGAGTCTATCCACCGGAGGCTACGGCTCAGTAGAGAAAAAAATTGAGGCATGATTGTCGGTATTTTATTTGGGATGATCCATACTTGTTTAAACAGGGACCAGATCAGGTGATGAGAAGATGCATCCCGAAGAACCAGATTGTAGAGGTTTTGAGGAGTTGTCACTCTTCATTGTATGGAGGGCACCACGGAGGCGAGCGGACAGCGCACAAGGTTCTACAGTCAGGTTTCTTTTGGCCTACACTGTTCAGAGACTCTATGGCATATGTCAAAATGTGTGATAGATGTCAGCAGTCAGGCACAATTGATAGGAGGCAAGAGATGCCACTGCAGAATGTACTGGAAGTGGAGACCTTTGATGTATGGGGCATAGATTTCATGGGCCCGTTCCCACCGTCATTTGGTAATCGTTACATCTTGGGTTTTTTTATTTGGAAATAAGTATGATCTTGCCATAATGTTGTGATTGTGGCTAAAGACTAAGTGTGGGGTGGCCTAGCCTAACCCAACCTTAGTCGAAGCTAATTTTAATTGGAATAACATTGGGACTATCTTTTTAGTTTGACAGGAACGATGGCAAGCAGGCAAGAAAAAGGGAAGGGCGCATCAACATTACGCGCCGGAAGGAAAAGGATTAGACTGGGAACAGCAGTCCCAGCAGCACCAGCGGTTCCACGCGGCCAACATCGTCAATATGGAACCAGATGGGTGACAGAGGAGGGGAAGAAATGGTACGCGAAGCATAAGGAAGCAAATACTTCCCCGAAGAACACATTGCTAGGGAACCATTGGCACAGGAATTTCCCAGGATTGTCCACAGGATTGAGGCAGCCGGGCTAAATTTCATCTTTGAAGATCCCAAGGAGTGCAACCTGCACCTGATTCGGGAATTCTACGCCAACTGGAACCCGACACTCAGAAGTCACACCATCAAGATAAGGGGGCAGATAGTCACTTTTGAGCCTCATCACCTTAATGCCATCTTGGAGGCGCGGGACACAGATGCCCATGTGCTTCAGCAGCTGAATATCACTCCACCATATGCGAATATCAGACGCACTTTGTGTGGAGCTCGGTCTACAGCCCGGTGGAGCAGGCATAAGGAGAGGGGCTACCATCAGACTTTGCCCTACTCACAAATGAACAGGGAAGCCAGGATATGGCTTAAGATTGTTTGTTCCTGCCTGATCTTGGGGGTGCATATGACAGATGTCACCCGGGATCGTGTGTGCTTGGTATACGCCCTGATGAAGGGGCTGGCGATCAACGTTGGGGCAGTTATTATCTCCGCCATGAAGAGAGCCCGTTTGCATCAAGGGCACAGGTACGGGTTTAGTGGCTTACTGACCACGTTCCTGAGGGGCCTGGATATTGAGGAGGAGGCCCTTGACTACATCCCGCAGATGGAGAGGCGGGCCTTAGATGTCACCAAAACTAAGGCACCCGACACCACTCACGGGCCAGTTCTCACATTAGCCGAGCGACATGCTAGAGATGATCAGTACATGGCTCGCATGTTCGGGATGCAGATGCTCCAGCTGCGTATAGGCGGTAGGCCGACAACAGAAGATGATCTATGGCAGCCCGAGCTAGACTACCCTTTTGGCGAAAATGACAGGGCTCTATGCCGAGTGGGGCCATCTTTTGTGGAGCCCATTGATGATGATGTCCCCACAGATGAGGAGACACGTCGTGATGACTCCGATGTGGAGTCAGATGATGACGACGGGGGCGATTCGGACATGGGAGACGAGGCAACTGCACCTGACGAAGAAGTGGAATACTTTGATTGATCAGGGAGTTTCACCACCTACTTTCGTACTATGCTGAATTTTGTGAACACTGGGGACAGTGTTCGATTTAAGTGTGGGGTGGGAGTAGTTAGGTGTCGGTTGTTGTTGTTATTATTAATGTCTCTGTTCTGTTGTTCTGCTTGGATAAACTTGTGACCCTATGATTTTTGTGTATGTCTGTACTGTAATTAAGGTGAAGCTATTGTGTGCTGTTGAATGTTGTTACCTAGTTTTGTACATATTTTTGTCTTATCGAAATGATCGATATTTTTAAAAAAATTTCATGAATTTTTAAATTTTTGGGTTTCTCGGTGTTTGTTTACGGTTCTTTTACCGAGGATAGTCCCATTGAACCGAAGTCGTAGTTAGTGACTATTCCCTATGATGGATGGATGACGACCGTCTTAAGGGAAATGTAGTCGTTAGAAGTAGATTTCTTTTGTTCAATTTTTTTCGTAGTTCTTTCTTTTGTTTGTTGTATCCCAAAACCTGTCGTTACTTTATGGTTGCAAAATTCTGGTTGCGGGTTGTACATGATATTTGAAATGCAAAGGTGATTTGTATGAAATCATGCAACTTTGTAAATATGTTGAGATACCTAGGCCATAGAGCTCGACTCAGTGTGATTGAGGCTTAATGTTTGAATTCTTGTAATTAGCTGATTGAAGAGTGTGTGAATATGTCTTGAGTTGAGCATGTGAAATGAGTGTATAGTGAGGTTTCGTTTCTTCCATGCTATTGTGAAGTGTCTAGAACTTGCCTGGGGTATGTACGAAATGAAATGAAGGATGTGTATTGTAGGAAAGGATGTAGGCATTTCTTTGCTTTAACCGAAAGTTTCTTTTTTTTTCATTATCGTACCCACCTTGAATGTACATCCTAGTTAGCCCATTGAGCCTTTAGCCTATTATTTTTCTTTTGTCAAAAAGGTGTAAATCGAGCTTAAACCCTTCTTTTCATTATCCGTGAATTTGATCCAAAACTCTTAAGCGCTCAAGAAAAGAAAATAATTTTCCCACAGTGTCAAGGAGTGAGAATGGTGAAAAGAAAAGAAAAAGCAGAGTGATGAAAGGAAAGAAAAGGTTGAAGGTGCACTCGTTATAAATTAAATATAATGAAGATGTATAAATAATCTTTGTTATTGAGTCAAGTGTGCTTAAAGATATGGGGTCAAAAATAAAGACCGACTTCAAGAATGGGAGGATGAAGGAAGAAACAATGCTCATAAGGTTGATGGGATGTATTGAAAAAGCGCTTAAGGATGCTAGTTGTTATTATTGGTTAGCCCAGTATTTACTAGTTCCGTAGCTTACATTACAACCCGTTAAGTCCTATGTGATCTTACATCACACGTCCTTATATTAGTGGAGTAATACACTAAAGGCAAGCCTATGGTTCATGACATGATGCATGTGAATTCTTTTGGGAGAGAGTGAAATTGTGTTTATATGCCCCTGCTTGTAATGTCTTTGAGTTCATGAAATTAAAAAGGGAGAAAAATTCTCTTGTGTTGTGAGGGCACATGCTTGATGAGAGATTTAAAGATCGTGTCGGATATCTTGATCATCTGATTTGCATGAGTTTGCCAATATCGAGAGTCGATTCTTGAGTCTAGGAGGTCTTAATATGTTGAAGGTCATTGTATTCATAAAACTATGCATGTTTTCTTAATGATTTGCTGTATTACATAATCGGTATAACCGTAGCTTAAATTGTCGAGCCAAAGTAGCCAGGATGGGGTGTCAATTGCATGAGGTGTAAGATTGTCGTTCGGGGACGAACAAGGATTTAAGTGTGGAGTAAGTGATCTTGGGCAAATTTATATGCCCAAGTGATACTCAAATGTGTCATTTTGCCTTGTTTATCTATCGATGTTTATACATTATCATGTGAATTGTAATAAAATGTGAATTTATACTAACCAACATGATTAGCATGATTTTACAGGAAAAATGTAATTGTACGAAGCTAAGATGCATGTTGGGAGAAATCGGAATTGGACTCGGAAGCGAGCAAGGGAAAAAGCACAAGGAGAGCACGAATTAAAGGGGCTCCGCGATGGAGCCGTGTCACGCTGCCATCGCGGATGCATTCTGCCTAGATATGAAATTTTTGCCAAATTCCAGTGAAGGTGCGTGTTGGGGCCGTGGCACGTTGGCCTAGCCCCGCATTGCACGCCGTGCCATGTTGGGCCTTAATACCTGGACGTCCAGATTCTAGTAAGGGTCTGCGTTGGTGGCGTGTCACGGAGGCAGTGCTCCGCGATGCACTCCGTGACACGTTGCTTGTTATTCCGAAAAAAATTTCCACTAGTATAAATAGAACACTTAGGTTCATTTTTAATTTTTCTGACTTGGAGCAAGAACGTGGGTTACAGGCAGTTGAGGGGACGAAAATCTCAGGGTTTTTCTCTATCTCCTTCTTCTTTATTTCAATTGCTTGTATGATTAACACTCATTTAACGATGTTTAATCCATAAATGAGTGGCTAAATTCCCTTCTTCCTGAGGTTAAGAACATTTGTATTGAAATGTAATTATTGATAAATTGGTTTTTCATCTTTTCTTCCATGGTTGTTCAATTGATTCTTGTTCTTACTGCGTTAATGTGTGGCCAACGTTAATGTATATCTAAAAAGTCCGGTTTCACTCGAGAGAGCAAGAAATTGGAAAGTTGTGAATTGATAGGATATGATCTTTTCTTAGTTTGGGAAAATTGAGAATTGATTTACCTTCAGGATAGAGATATACCTGAAAGCCGTATTAGTCAATTAAGGAATCGGTTTTGTATGGCTAGAACATGAATTTCTTTTTATCACAGAGATGTAGGTGGAAGGTTTATGATTCTTAAGTTGGGTTAAATACGAGAGTTTTAATCCATAGGCAATAATTCTTGACTAGCAACCGGAGGAAAGATTAATCAAATTGTATCGATAATTTATTTTTCTACATGTTCATTTTAGCCTCAGCATGCTCATACTTATAGTTCAGACTCAAATTGTATATTCTTTTTAGACTTAGTATAAAATTAGGAACAAAATATCAAAATCTTCTTCACACTGTTGTCTGCAGTTTAGAGTTAAAGTTTATTGACACTTGATTAGATTGATACCTTAGTCCAGTCCCTGTGGGATTGATACTTGGCTTACTTGAGCCACTTTACTACTTGTTCGACCACGTGCACTTGCGTGTAGTTATACCAAACAGCCCGAACAGACAAAACCACCATGCTCTTAACAGATAACATAACTAGGCCCCACATGGCCAATAGTGCATATCATATCACATATAGGCCTCACATAGCCAACAACGCATAACTAACTAAAATTGTAGTCTGCAAGCCTCTAAGAGTAAAATATTAGTCGAGACAGTGCCCCGGCCAACCCAAAACTATACAACAAAAGATAGTCAGACCTTAAACATCTGGCAACTCCGGAAGAAAGGAGCTAGCCAATCTACAGGGACCGAACAACTACTGAGACGGTCTCGAACCCTGTATGTCTGAACCTGCAGGCGAGTATGCAACACCCCATATGTGGGCGTCAGTACGATATGTACCGAATATGTAAGGCAGTAAATAATAACTGAATGAAAGCGATAAGGAACTGGAAGTACTCAGTAATAAAGGCCAGAAGTTAATCTGAACAACCTCACAATATGGACTACATCTAACAGGTAATGTACAAATAAGAACCTAACCTGACCCCTATAAGCCTAGAAGGTACAAATAGCATAAGATAACTTACCTTGGCCCCCATAAGCCCCAAAAAGTGCAAGCAAACCATACTCTTCCCTATCCGTACCACCATAGGCCCATAGGCAAGCTGTAACTAAGGTATGCTCGATCTTTAAAGCTGTAATTGAGCCTTCTGGGCTCCTGTGACAGTTTTTGAGCTATCTGGGCTCCTGTAGCTATATTTGAGCCATCTGGGCTCCTGTAATAGTATTTGATCCATCTGGGCTCCTGTAACTGTATTTGAGTCATCTGGGCTCCTGTAACTGTATCTGAGCTATCTAGGCTCCTGTAACTGTATCTGAGTCATCTGGGCTCCTATAACTGTATTTGAGTCGTCTGAACTCCTATAACTGTATTTGAGCCATATGGGCTCCTGTAACTGTATCTATTAGTGGAAAGAAGCTATATGGTCACTAACAGTAGGTAGTTCACCTTGAAATCTACCACCCAATCCCTTTAGGAACCTTGGTGCCACTGACTGGAAAATAAGGCCATTTTATCATGATTTTAGTCCTACGGGCGTCAAGATACGCCAATGGTTTGTAGGCGATCTCTACTATATACATATATAGGCATAGAACAGTACATTGTATTGCCAAACTATGCCTTATGTTGCTTAACTTAACAAAGTAAGCTAACAGCTACCCTCAAGCCTCTTTGGCCTCAATATGGCAACAAAACACTTTCTAGTCTCCCTAACTGGTAAATAACTGAATAGGAAATCCCTCCATCGCCTCTGGCGATAATCAAAACTGGTTACAAACTTCCCGAAAAGGGATAATATGTTATAACCTCAATTTGTCTCGTAGCAGCTAACCACAACACTATAAGCATAAGCTACTATAAGGTATTGATCATATCAGCAAAACAATAGGAGTAACTTGTCAAGAGGAGTTAGCCTTAAAATATCTTAATCATTGAATTCTGTTCAATTAACCCTGCTGTAATTCAAGGACCGATAACTCCTCCAAATTGTAGTCCTTACGTTAAAGAAATATGGCTAGGCAAATTCATTTACAAACGTAACAACCACAAGTCATAACATGTTTAATTCAGCCAAAAGCTTACAAATTTCCGAGAGTTTAAAAGGTAGAAATACTTACTTATCATTTGTAGATATTTCGGAGTCAATTAGAAGTAATTTCTACAACTTTTACTCGATGAGACTCCATCAATCCGAGCTAGATTTCAAGAAATAACTCCATAGATACATTTTTTGTAGGCTTGGAATTCATTATTTAAGACAAATTTGCATTTGAACGGAGTTTAACGGCGTAATTTTACTTAGATTGGATGAAAAGTTGAAGGAGAACTTCACACTATCGAGGATCTGTTTTGGGGGATATGTTTTAATTGAATGAAAATTGAACTGGAAACATATATATAGGCTGAGGCAGTGGGCTAAGGGTGCGGCGTGCTGCCCATCAAGCCAGGCCACGGGCGCGACGCGCCAGCCATAGCGCTGGGCAGGCTGCACTGCACGGCGCCTAGCGCTCCCAGCCTCCGGCCCCGGCCTCTCGCTCGCTCGACAATGCGCTTGCACGGTCATCCCCAAGCCCTTCTCCGCACACGTGATACTCTAAATCTCTCAACATACATACACACGCATCGGTTAAATAATAGAAACGTACGGGGTGTAACAGTCAAGTATGTTTCACCATGATTTTTCGCCAAGGCTTACAAGATTAGTTTTACAGAGATGGTTTGAAGTCAAGACTCCCAAGAAACAGATTTAAGCTATGTTTTGAGAATATAATTATGAGTAATATACATGCTTTAGGAGTAGTGTCTAGCACCGAGTAGGCTAGGGATTCCGAGGACCCAGGTCTCATAACTACGCACCACCGTAGGGTATATATACATATTTGGGACCTCTCAAGAGAGTGTTTCCCCCGCCTGAGCGAACAATAGTGATATCACACCTTGGTCATTCTTTTCCCTAGCAACGCTTAGGACGGCTCTGCCCACTTTGGCGAGATAGTTGGGATATCACGTAAGCTCTATCGTGATGGTATCGGTTATGACAAAACCTCCCATTGCTCCTCATGTTTTATGTTACTCATGTCATGTATTAATATATTATATCTTAAAGTATATTTGATTCATTGGTTAGTTTATGAGTTTTCACTTATGATTTCAAGTATGGTACATTACATGATTTCTATTTCTAAACTTTAGGTCATTATGTTCAGCCTATGATGAATATCTCATGATTATATTTATTTCAGGAATATGGCTTTTAGTATGTTGTCCTTATTCCCATGTTATATCTTATTTTATATTCATAATTTCAGACTACTGTTTTACTAGCATGTTTTACTTTCTCTACATACTCGGTACATTCAAAGTACTGACGGAATACTCTATGTTATATCGTCTCATGATATAGGTTCAGGTAATCAACCTCAACCTCAACCTCGTCATTAGCCCCATTCCCATATCAGAGCAGCTCAATTTCCGTCTGGGTGAGTTCTCATCTTTTCGAGGATATTTATCAGTTTATGCTTTATGTCTATGACTTTTAGTTTCAGACTTGGTGAGATAGTTGGGGGTGTTGTCCCATCATCTCATCTTATGTTTAGAGGCTTTCAAACAATTATGTAGTAGATGATCAGCATTATTGACTTTTGTTCTTTTTAATGTTTTTGTGTTATATATCCCAGACTTCCGCTTGTGTTATGTTTATGTCTTACTTTCCACTTTAGATACGCCCTTATTCATGCCATGTATGTACCATAGGTTAGCTTGGAGCGATTCGTGATTTTAGATCCCGTGTCTCGATTCAGGGTCCATACTCGAGTCGTGACAGGTTATCTGAACCCGCATCCGCTCGATGTTAAGTACTACTCCCAAAATTATATATGTGCTCATAATTATATCTGAGATCTAAAAGGTTTAAAGGACTAGTTAAAATAATATTGTTTACAAAAATATCTAAAATACCGAACTAGTCATGCAACCTATACTAATTCTAAAGTCATAAAAATCATAATATCGTGAATCATTCTAAAATTATGGTAAATTTGGGTAAATCATGCTAATTTATGAGTATAGAGATAAATGAAAGTTTTTCTAAGAATGTAACTCATACATAGTTGTAAAATTCATGTAGAAATCAGGAGGGAAACATAATAGGTGAAAATTCATAACTTTTGCATAAATAGATTTTAATCCTAAAATCATGAATTTACATAATCATAGATGAAAGCACAAATTAAAAACTTGAGTCTTTGGGCATAAGAATAGAATAAATCCCTTACTGATAATCCCACATATCTGGACTGGCGAATTTTTACTTATTACTTGAAATCCACGAATTGAAGAAGAGGAACCCTAGCTTTTCTTGAGCCTAGGAGCATACTGCTCTTTTTTGAACTTTTTTTATGTTATGCGAGGAATGAGAGGTTAGTCGACTAAGGACCTTTAATTTTCCTCTAAGAAGACCCCAAAATGACGTAGTTTAGGATTAAAACATATGAAGTCACGAAAATACCGTTGGAGAAACCATTTTGAAATTCTGGAATTCAGTCCCTACGGATCATACCACGAGTTATACTATCAACCCACGACTCATGGATTGGACTCATGGCTACTAGAGCAACTTGAACACTTGCGGAACTCATACCGCAGACCATCAGGACAGTTTGTGGTTTGATACGACAAGTCATACCTTGACTCATGGTATATGGATTTAACTTGAGTACTTTATTATATTGGGGCCCATGATTCATACCTACAAGTCATTCTAACATAGCATGACTCATGGTCTAAGTTGTGATTTCCTAGAGGGCCACTGATGGAGTAACCACAAGTGCCACCCACAACTCATGATCCCAACCTACAAATCATGGTTTGAACTCGTGATCCTTGGGAGGAAAAATGCAAGGTTGCAAGATCTTACTAGGTTGCTCAATACAAGTCTACCACTGATTCCATGACTCGTGGTCTGAATCATGGTAACTGGAAACTTAAGGATATTCACTGGACTCCTTATTACAAGTCCTCCCACGACTCTTGGTGTGAGTCGTACTGAGGAAAAATCAAATTTTCTACTAATTTTTTATTTTATATCTAGGATCTGATCTTAGGGACTTTTGGGGTGTTACGGTATTACCAGAAAAGGATTACCGTTTGATGTGTTGGGGTTTTACAAAAAAAATATACTTGTTTTTATAGATTTTTTCATGTCTTTAGTACTAATTTAAGTAATTACTAATGATATTTATCAGAGATTCAGGATTCCCAATGAAGTTGAGAAAAGAGGCATCATTCCAAGGACTTTTGCCAAAAAAGATAGAACAGATGAGCATAAAAGCAAACTGCAGTTCGTAGATTCAACTGCGGATTTAATTTAGAGAGTTGTCTGTCTATAAGTAAAGTACGAAGCCAAGTATACTCCATAGCTTTAATTCGCAAACCGTAAATATGTAACGACCCCTCCCATTATTATGGGATGGTTAGGAGATGTGAGTTAATAAAGATTCAAAAATGGGGTGGTTTAAGAACAAAAATATGATAAGACCTGATCGAATTTTCATGATTGTGTTCCTTTAGGGGGTGACCCAGTAAACTAGACCTTCCTAGAAAATTCTGAGACTACAAGTGAATTCATAGCATCATTTTATAGCTAAGTGCAATTTGAGAGGTGCTGTGAAGTTTGGATGATAGACTTGTGTTTTGAGAATGATAAAGTGTCAGAATTACCAAGCTAATAGTTAGTTGGGCACCACTACAGCGATAGGATTCCCGCTACAGTGAGACTGTTGTAGCAGTCAGAGTGCTCGTCATAGTGGTGGTGGAGAGGTTGTCGTGGTTCTCCGTAGCCAAACCTTGGTCACTATGAAGGATCTGATGCAGCAAGAAAGGGACCACTACAGCGGACCATATGAGGCAGAATGGATGCTTGTTTTAGTCAGTATTTCAGGGTTTACACCCCATAATTCTAAGGTATGAAGTTTGAGAGCTCAAGTGTGATTTTTCAAGGGCAAGAGCGATTTATTCTTCTAAGGTAAGATTTCCCTTTTAATCTTTCCATCTTTTGATCCTCTAGCACCCTAGAATCAAAGGATATTCTTTAATGGTGAATTTCAGGCTGAAAAACCCTAGAACTATGAAAATAAGGGTAAGTTGATTGGTGTTGATGTTATGGATTTCTAGGCGTAAAAACAAGTAATTAATTCTTCCTAGGGTAAATGTAAATGTACTAGTTCATCAATGTGATAGTTTCAGACCTAGAATTCAATAAAATTGGGACCATTAGCATTAAAAACTACTTTAAAGGGGGTTTAAAGAAGTAGAAACTAGATGAATTAGAGTAATGTGATTATTGTGAGACAAGATTGTGGTAATTTAACCCATGGATAACAAATTGAATAGTGATAACCAGCAGAATTTGGTGGATTTGAATTTTCAAGTCCTTGATTGAAAAAGTGGATGATTGAATGCTATTTATTGCATATGTATAAACTTTGAATGTTTTAAAGCATTAGGGAAAGGCAAGGCTCCTGTAAAGTATCTTGATATTTGAGTCCTCCATTTGAGGTAAGTTACAGTTTTACTTGTAGTTAGACTTTATTTAGTCTCTTGTATGTAATGTGAGTTGATGAGCATGGTTGAATGATTGATGAGTATGATTTTTTATTGATATTGAAAAGACAATGTGATTAACTTTGAAGCATTAGCCTCTAAATATGATTTGTGATTTTGAAGTACAATTGTGATAATTAATGTGTACTCGTATTTGTTGAAGGTGTGATGATTAAATGGAAAGCATAATTAAATACATTGATAATGATTAAATAATATAATCTTATTCTGACATGTCTACAATTGATACAAAATAATCAAATAAATCATCATAATAATGAACGTTGGAATTAAACCAATCTCAAATAGAGCTAAAAGCACAGATGATTCAGATAGATAAGTGATTTTCATTTTTAATTGGTTAGGAGTTGAGGCTTTAGTCAAAGGATTATTAACTTGACGAAGCATGAGATTATCAAGAATAATTCTGATGAAATAGTAAACATTCGTGCATTTTTAATTAAAGATATTGAATTCTAAACATTAGAATAGAATTTCATTTGATATATAGAATGTTTTATCTCCGAAGTAAAGTTTTTTGGGGAAAATCCAAATTGCTAGTTGAATCCCATAATTGATATTGAAGACAAGATAAGAAAAAAGATCTAAAAAATTTAATAATAATAATTAGAGTAAGAACAAAAAGGGGGGAAAAAAAGTCATGATAGAGGTCCTTCAAAGTCAGAGCCAGAGACGAGCCCAAAACTCTCGTGTATGGTCAATCATTTCAGTTCCCATTTCCAAGAATAATAATAAAGAATATTTTTTCCTGCCATTTTACTTATGTTATAGTGACCTGACATATTTGTTAACAAACAAAAAATAAAATAATAATTTCACTATATTATTTTTTAAATATAACAAATTTGATATGTTAAAAAAATATTACAAAAATATTATAATTAATAATAAGAGTAATGGCCTGTTTAGTCAAATTTTTAGAAAGGTCAAAAGTGTTTAGTTTTTTTCAACAGTACTTATTTAAAAAAATAAGGTGTTTGACTAAGCTTTTGAGAGAAAAGCAGCGGAAGTTGTTTTTCAGAAACTAAAAAAAGTAGTTTTTCCTCAAAAACATTTACTTGAAAAGCACTTTTGAAAAAAAAAATACATCTAGAAGCATTTTTAAAAAGTTTGGTCAAACACTAATTGCTACCCAAAAGTGCTTTTAAAATTTATTGGTCAAACACAAATTATTTCTCACCAAAAGTACTTTTTCAATAAAAACTTTTTAAAAAGTACTTATCAAAATAAGCTGATATTAGAAGTTTGGCCAAAGAGCTATAAATTAGAAAGTAAGTGATAAATTGTCACTTGATTTTCTAAAATAGACAAGTAAAAATAAATATTTATTTTTATTATAGTACGTGTATAAGTAAAAGTGGACGGAGAGAGTAGAAAATTTAAATTTACACTTCTATTATCTTGATTTTACTTGAAATATCGTTATTGTTGGTAAATAGTTTGGTATTTGTTTTTTTTTTTGGGGGGGGCAAAGAGAGTTTTTAGCATATTTTTGGTGGATTACACATGTTAAAATATCACAACGAATAAGGTTCAAATTTACCCTCTAATTTTGATTACGGTCATCCTTCAAGTTGGGATTAAGAGAATATAACAAATGATTTGCTAATAAGGATAAAAGTATGAATAACCTCAACATTAAAGTATTTCATAAAGGATGCCAAGTAGCACTAAAATTATTGATTCCCTTCTACTTTTGTAAGATAAAAGAGGGAAAGAAAGAGGGTCTAGCAATTTAATTAATTTTGATGTAACTTGTCATATATAGATAAAAGAGGTCTAAATTCAACTCCATGTGCTTAAGAAAATGAAATTTTAAAATAACAAAAGAGGTGTTGAGTTCTTATTTGGAAGTCAAATTTAATTTGTAGCGTTTGAAATACCTTCCAGACAACATGACTTTGGGCCTTTTTATCTACCCTAACATACTAGTGAAGTATCCATTAAGTCCTTTTCAGATATGCTAAGTTTAGTTTAACAGGACGTTATACTATTCATTTTTAATAAAATCACGTAACATAGCACAATTGTAAACGTATTTACATATAATGGTTACAGTTTTAAAAAATTATATAATATTATTTTATTTCATTTATGTCATATATTCATTTTTTACTGTGTGTTTGACTATTATTTATCCTCTCTCATATTATCCACCGTAAATACCTCCAATAACCACTCAGATTCCCTTCTTTCTCTCTCATTTTTTTTTCGGTTTTCAAAATTAAAATTTAAAAAAAAACAGCTTTATAGCAAATTTACAGAGAAAAAGAGGACCACTTGCGAAGATCACAAACCCTAGAATTATTTGAGAATCTTATATATTGATCGGATTTGCTGATCAAATTTGAAACAATTTTTTTTCTACTACTCCTCCTTGTTTTTCTCTCCACAATGTGCTTCACTCAGCGAAATCCATAAACCCTTTTAGAAATTCAAGTCCTCACTTCTTTTAAACTCAGTATTCATGATCCACTTGGTGTACTCACTTACTGGGATTCTTCTTCCCCTTTTGCTCCCTGTTATTGGCGCGGCATTTTCTCTGTCTATGGCCGAGTTGGTGAACTTCGCTTCCCTCATTTGCAACTCAGTGGGCCACTCACTACCCAATTTGCTTTGATGTTCGTTCTGAATACATACACAATAAATTGGAATGAAGGGAGACTGATCCAAGCTACTAACAAACTGGCGCATTCTTCCAAGCCATTGTTTTTTTATCGTCGGATTTTGGATCTAAGCCTTGTGTCGTTGTTGTTTTCAAATCTGAATGTATTTTTGTATTTTGCTTGTAGTCCATATGTGTTTCTCAAATCTTTTTCAATGAATGTTCATATATGTGTCATAACTACACATCTATTATATAATATATACGTATTTAGTTGTATTTGCGATACAATGCGAACACATAAATTACATACAAAATATACCAATCGAATCTACATATGTGTTATATACGTACAAAATATATATTTGTATTCTTGTGTATTTATTAATTCTCCATCTTCTTGATTAAAGATATGTATCAGTCCTTTTGATACACTTATATATATAATCCTTTTTGTATTTTTAATATATGTATGTATATATTTGGTTGTATTTATAAGTGTACGGAATTTTATATTTGTATTTGTATGCTTATTTTAAATTTTCATATGCACATACTAACTTTTAAAAATAAATAGTGAACATACTAAATGGTTCTGATATAATTAGTAATATATATATATATCTAAGACGGAAAAAAATTATTTGTAAAAACAATAAAAAATGTATTTACATCATCTATTTATTTGAGAAAATTCAGATGTAATATAAGTTGAAATACATACGTGGATCGATTCGAATGAAAGATACAATATACATTGTGGAAGATAAATATATTGCAATTTTCATATTTGCTATACAAGTTGGTAATATAAAATTTAAATTTCATCTATTTTTAGAGTCCTATTAATTATGGAATGTATTAATAATGAATATATTGCAATTTTCAGATTTGCTATACAAGATGATAATATAAAATAAGAATTTCATCCATTTTTAGAGTTCATTTAATTAAAAAATGTAATAATTATCAATTACATGAATAATGGTAACCAACTGATTATTTAAGTGAAACATAATCCTAAAGTCACTCATTTAATCAGATTTTTTATTTGTATTTGATGCGTTTTACCTAGGGTAAATACAACACATGACACATAAAATATTGTCATTTTATGTAAATAAATAAAATATTATTATTTCGGACTATTTTAACCCAAAAATATTGCCATTTCTGTAATTTTCTCGTTCATTTTTTCAGTTTGCTTTTCTATACTCCACTGTGAACTGTAATGGCATGATATAAATCATTTTTCAAACTGTTACGTTATATTTTTTCGATCGGAATATTTTGGAAGGGCAACATAAAACAAAACAACATACTTTCGTGTGATTACTTTTCGCCAATCTAAAGTAATGCAAAAGTCAGAAATTTTTTAGAAGACTTTTTCAATCACAAGGGGTAAAACGACTTCTATCATGATGTAAATACTTAAATGGTCTTGAAGATATATAGAATTATATAAGTTGTCTTGTCTCTGTAGAGAAAAAAACATCTCTTAAATAATAATAGAATAAATTATTTCAAGTTTCCAATGAATTTAGAGTGCAAGTAATGACAACTTCAACTAAAAGCACAAATTATAACGTTCTTCTCAAACTCTTGAGCCATCATTATAAGCATTATTTATGTTTAATTTTGTGACTTAAAGTAACAATTAGAATTTATTTATATGACTCAAGAATACACAAAAATTATAACGACCAAACAATAAAATTGATGACGCTAAATCGCTTGTTAAATGTGATCAAAGTGACAAACAGAAACAATGAACAATAAAATAATTGACAAAGTAAAGAGTTAACGAATATTATATTATTATCCTATCTCCGGCAAAGTCGTCGGTAAATATCACCGGAAAAGCAAAGATTTAGTGAGCATGAGAACTTGCGAATTGAGTTACAATGCGTGAGAGTAATAATAAGCTAGTAATAAAAATTGTGATAAGATTCGAGTGAGAAAGGAATATATTTAAAGCTAAACCTTAGGTAACATTTTTCATGATTTTCGCCCCTCATTATTTCCTATATTTGCACATTACAACAGTCATCTTTTTGACTGAATAACTGTCGAATCAGATTCCAAATTCTACAACATCAATTGCAGGGGAGGAAATATGTAGGGGTGCAAGAGGGTTCAATTGAACCCATTTTGTCGGAATATATATATATATATATATATATATATATATATATATATATATATATATATATATATATATATATATATATATATATATATATATATATATATATATATCAATTTATTTATTTATGTATAAATTAAATTTTAAACCCCTTAACATAATATGAACTTTAACTTAGTGGTTAAAGGGCCTAATATTTAACCCATTGTTAAAGGTTTGATTCTAGCTAAAGATATTTTATTTAAAATTTTGAATCTTCTTGTCTAAACTTTGGGTTTTACCCCGATAAATAATACTTTATTTATAAAGAATGATTTTTTAAAAGTTATACAAACTTTTAAAAAGAAAAATTGCTATGAGTCCGTACCTTCAGGTGACGTGAACAATCTTACCGAGAAATGCTAGGATTAGAGTTGCCTTCTACTGAGAAGTGTTGGATCTGTTTCTAATTTTCACATGTCTTTTCCAGATGTGTCCAGTTGTTGAATTTGGGTTTTGACCCATACAAGTATATTAATTCATCGGTCTCAATTTAAGTGTCTTATTTTATACATAAAATTAAAAATAAAGTAGATTTTTTAATCTTGTAACTTTAATTTAAGTTAGCATTTGATAGATTTAGTTGAATCTTAAAAAATAAGTTGTTGAAGTTTGTTGAAAAATAATTTTTGATGTATGAAATTGTGTTTGAACATATATTTAACTTGAATTTTTTTTTTTTGAAATTTTGTAAGTGAAAGTGAAATTTTATCCAATCAGTTTTTGGCACTTGAAATTGTTTTGAAGTGAAATTTTATCCGATCATGAACAAATAATGTTTTCAAATTTATTTTTGAAAATCTACTTCCAAAATATATGACCAAACGGGATCTAAAACTATGTGTAATATATCAAATGTCTTTTAAATTTTTTGGTCCTAAACAAATCTTGTAAAATATTAGAATTACAAAATTAATTAACTAATTAAATTGAAACGTAGGGAGTATATATATATATATATGTTATTTCTTCTTCCTTTTGAATTGCTATGTAATCTTGTTAGTATATCTAGTGCACCATTCATGACTTGTCAAATTCAAATGCCCTAGTGTGAAATTTCAGAGGACCAAAAAGTCAAGGCTTCATGAATGTTGATGAATTTCTTTATGTATCTGAACTCTGAAGTCGTGGGGGTGTCTTAAAATACTAAAGCACTATATTAAAGTATATAATTCACCACCAAATTTGAACTTTGAACCTCCAAAGATTATAATATATTTAATGTATTAAGTTCAGTCCACTCCCAATGGGTGAGTTATCTTAATGAGCTGCAAATAATTGGGTGGTCCAATACCATTTATTCTCCACCTAATATTACTAAACAACATTTGTACTATCGTCCCCCTATATTATCTGTTAAGATAAAGATGTGAAAACAAAGAACAATAGATATGTATGGGAGAAATTTTTTCTTTCTTTTTATTATTTAATATTCATAATACACCTTATTTTATATATCTTATAGTCGTTCAATGCTATTTTTTCCAATTAGGATTGCAACAATTTATTTTTCTAATTAGATTATAATTACATAATTATTATTAATATAATTTATCATATTTTTTCTTTTTCTACACGACATTACCCCCCTCCCCCCCCCCCCCCCCCCGTTCCCCCTCTTCAAGTTGGAGTATGAGGATTTCGAATGCCCAACTTGTCAAGTAGATATTCATACTGTGACTTTTTCAATGGCTTTATAAAAATATCAGCTAACTGTTCATTCATGGGAACATATCTCGGAGATATACGACCACCCAACAACTCTTCCCCAACATGGTGACAATCCACTTAATCAGGTACCCTGCGGTCAAAATACATTCTATCCAAAACTGTATTGGAAGGTGACCTTGGAACTTTAACACTTGTGCCACATTTAGAATGTGATGATGTTTTATTTCGACCCTTCCATTCTGTTGAGGAGTTCCAGTGCAAGACGTTTGAAAAAAAAATTACATACTCAAAGAAATAATTTTTCATATATGTGAATTCAGTTTCATTATCACTTCTTTTCGTCTTCACTTGCTTGAAAAACTATTGGTTAAGTAAATCAAGGATGTTTTTAAAAACTTGAAACACTTCTTTCTTGTCAATCAACAAATAAATTCATACTGCTCGAGAACAGTCATCCACAATAGTCAAAAAATATGAAGCATCACAATAGAAAGATAATAGCATATCCAAAAGTTTTAAAGTATAGGTGCTCAACTATTTCTAATTTGAAGTTTCTATTAAAATGGGTGCTCAATTAACATATTTGTATAAATTACTAGGTTTTCATATAATTAAATAATAGTGTTGGCTCCGAAATGTAATAGGTGCTCAAGCACCTATAAGCCTTAATGTAAATCGACGATGGAGGAAAGGGACTTAAGGTCCTCATAAATCACAATGAATCAATTCAAAAATCTCAGTTGCTTTATTATCGCTCAACAAAAAAATACTTATTATTTGTTTTACCCTTTGACATACATCACGATATCCATCTAATCTATCACTATTTTTTTAGTCTTATAACATAAATTAACTTTATCACATGTACTAAAGGATGTCCTAGTCATTTGTGCCAACGATCAAACCAATAGATAACTTCCGCCTTCAAAGAACAGATTTGTGACAAATTCAGAAAATAGTAAAGTCTATCTCAATATTCACCCTCTCTAATTAGCTTCCTCGTGATGGGTTCCTATACAACACACATGAATTTGTTAAATATGACATTTTCAAATGATCAATTAATTGTGACACAGAAAGTAAATTGCATGTTAAATTCAGAACATAAAAAACATCCTTTCGCCATATCGAATAATTCAATATAACAGAATTCTCTTTGGTGTCTACTGAGTTGCTTTGTTCAAAAGTTTAATCAAACATTTTAAAATGTCGCATATTCCTTTTAGATTATCCATCACATGATTGGTGGTCCCAGTGTCAATGATCCAGAGTTTATTACTAGGTTTACCATCCATCTTATCATTTGAATTCGATCTTTGAAACTTCAACATTCCGATCACGATTTGCCAATCCTCGGGGCTCAATTTCGAGGCTTCCATCCGGCTTGTACTCATCGATCTAGTTTCTAATTCTCTCCCATCTTTAGCCATTATCATATTAACCCGTTAATTGCCCCTTCCTTGGTCAATTCCTGAACCTCCTCTCTACTGCTATGATTGACCTATGCCTCGGCCTCTTTTTTTCTTCTCATACTTTGGATTGTTTGTCCACCATTTTGGGTACCTACGAATTATAGCATATTCCAGTGCCATACTCGTAATTCTTACAATGTGAACAAACCATGTTATTATTTATTTTTTCTCCTTGATATTAATAAGTATATCCTCTTTGCACTGAGAATGACATGGTTTCACTCTGGTCATCATTCCTACGAGAGACTCTTTTTATCTGTTCTTCTTATACCCACTTCAAATAGACTCTATTCAAAGATGACAATGGTTCTGTACTATTAGAATAGACCTCACCGTCCCTTATGTTGATTCATCCAATATCATAAGGAAACGATGTACCTTTTCCTCCTCTCTTGGTTTTCAGTATTGCTCCTAGACTGCAAATGCACTTTTTGCACATGCATGTTGGGATCTGCTCCTAATTAGTCAATTCCTCCCACAACTTTGTCAGCTTACTATAATAATCAACTATGGTCATATCCTTCTACTTACATCTGACCAGTTCAGCCATCAATTGTTGTCTCCTGGAACCGTTCACAACTAAGAAATAATCTAGGACACTAGTCCATAATTCCTCTGCCTTATCTGTATTTTATATAGTAGAGCAAAGAGCAGGTTCAATGACATTGCGAATCCACGATATCAATAATTAATTTATAGTCCACCAATCTTTCATATTCGGCGACACCTTGTTTGGCTTTTTGATTGTTTCATCAACCAAAGCCAAGTTTTTCCTTGCTCTTAATGCAATTCTCATGAATCTAGCTTACTCCTCATAGTGTTTCCCCTTCAATGGGACTTTTGTTATCATAATTCCCGGATTGTCGTTTGTAGTGAGATCATATGGTGAAATAGTTTTTCTTTGATTCTTGTCTTCTTCGACAAACAATCTTTCATTATCTCTGATTGTTTTGTTATCATCTTATTCTATTGTTTCTCTAAGATTTTTCATTTCTCCCTTATCGAGACTCTGATACCATATTGAAATAAAGACATGAAAATGAAAAACAAGAGACACACGTATTGGAGAAGTCTTCTCTTCCTTATTATTATTCAATATTCCCAATATCACCTCCTTCTGTACATTTTATAACCGCCCTAAACTACCTTTTTTCAAATAAAACTACAATAATTTCTCTCCCTAATTAGATTACAATTATATAACCATCATAAATACAATTTATCATATTTCTCTTTTCCTCACGACATTATTATATGTCTTTTATATAATTTTCATAAAAAAATTAGCAATTTAATTATGAGATTGATTATTAGGATATCTTATAAATAGCACTTCATTATGTTTGTGTATTTGAAACTCCAAATTAACTATGTTATTCCCTTTCATTCAATTATATGATATTTTTAATTTTTATGTTTAATTTAGAATAAACAGATTTCTTATATAATTAAATCTTTTTAATTATATATCAAAATTTATTCTTATTTAAATAAATAAAAAATTATATTAAATAGATATTATTTAAAAAATATGAACCATAGAGAGTAATAAATAATATATAGTTGCTCCATCTTTGCCAACTCGGTTTTCTTTATTTTTAAAAAATAAAATATATTCCCATAACTTGAAGCTGTGCCAGCAATAAATAAACAACCCCAAGAAGATAAAATGTAAAAAAGGTTCAAGTCAATATTAATTGAAGAAACATCCCCCTCACCCAACATGTACGAGTAGGTTGCAATTTATACGTCCTTGTCTCTATGTGTGATGAAAGGTTCATTACTTCATTCTTGCAACTTGTTGCTCTCCTCACGTTCTACTTCCACCCCCAATTTTTTTATTTTTTTTATTTTTGTTCCACTTGCATTTTGAATAATCAACCAACTATAAACGTTAAATTTAAAAAATTTTGGTGTACTAAAATTTTAGCTATGCGCGGGGTTTGAAAAAAAATTAGACTACAAGGATTTATTTTTCGCAGTCTTACCTCTTGATCACATGAAAGCAACTTTACCGGTTACTCCAAGATTCTCCTTCTCTTATTTATTTATTTTTTATTTTTTATAAATCAACCATACTTTGTTTAACCATCCACTATTTAAAAATTATCCCAATTAATTAATTTAAATTTGCACCAACTATATAGGTAATTGCCAAAGAAAGTAGAATACTTTCTTCGTTGCCATTGGAAGATTTTTTATTTGTTAAATAGAAGTAAAGTGCTCTTTATTGAATATTATTCGTATCAAACCTAAAACTCGAGAACAAGATATTTTAAAAATCCAACAGTAGATGGAACAGACCTCAACCTTCATTCTAAAATATATTTTAATTAGTTCATAAAAAAGAACTCATAAATTTTTTGAATCTTTTTCCTTTTGGGTACATGTTGAATATTCTTTTTATTTTTATAATTTGTTGTATTTGTTAATCATTTGGAATGACTAGTTCTCTATTCCGAAGAGAAAGAATAGTCAAATACTTCCCCCTTTCTCCCCTCCACCTCATTCACACACACATAATGTTAATTCTTTACCTTTCTCTCTCTCTATTCATTTCCTATTCAAAATTTATTATTTAATTAATTTAAATTTGCACAATATATAGCTAATTTAACGAAAAAATTCTATGTGTTATAAAATGTTTTACTTTCAAAATTTTAAGTTGAGACCTTTAATTATATCTCAAAAATTAAGTCTTAAACTCACAACTGTTTTGATATTTAAGAAGAAATTATTTCCCCTCCATTCTCAATGACTTTCTTTTTTCATCTCAAAGTAAAACGTCATAATAGTTATATTAGTCGTATGAATATTTTCACGTAATATCACTAAAAAATAACATAATAAATCAGTAAATAGAACACAGGAAATGGTGATAGAAAGATCATTTCTTTTTGGGTGTATAAATATCATATATATGTGATGTATTAATATTAAAAACAGAAATTACCTGTAGTTTATAAGGGTTTTACGTGCAAAGACTATTTCAGGTAAATCTCAAAAGTCGCCATTAAGACCAAATGGTCAAAGCCAATGCCAGTTCAAAGAAAAGTCATCAGAAAGCAGCGACAGCCTTCACATATATTTTGGAACTCAGAAATTAAAGTTTCAAGCAATTGAAAACCTCTTGAGGCAAAACTACTATATTTCCATTTCCAGTTTTTTAATTCTCTAGAAGGGTCAGTTTCTATATACAAAGCTTATCTGAATATATACATCTTATTCACTGGATATCTTACTTTCTGTATCAAGATTTCAGCTTTCTTCTGTTTCTTGCATATTGGGGTTCTGGCCAATTTTGACTTCTCCGTCAATTTCCTTTATATTCTTCTAGCTAGAGCCCTTTTTCTTTTGTCTATCCGGGCAGTTGAAAAATATTTGTTCTTTACCCTACAAAGCCTTTTTCTTGGGTAGATATTTCTGTTTGGCTACTCTTTTTTTCTCCATATTTGGTCCTTGGGAAGAGGGTTTTCCAGATTTGGCAAATCCCCAGAGTGTTCTTGCCTGATTAATATCGATTTGGGGTGCTGTATTAGGGTCGAAACCAAGAACTCTGGCTAAGGTTGAAGAGATCCCATTCATCCCACCTCATTCATTGATAGTGTGTTAAGCTAATTTCTTGGATTCGTTTATGCTATGGGGGACTGTGGAGCTACTCTTCCTGTATTGGAGGAAGAAAAACTGATTGCTGCTGCGCAGCAGATTGTGAAAGCATTGCAGCATAAAAAGGATTTAACTCGTGATGCAAGAAAAATCCTGGCTGATTTAGGCTCTCAATTGTCTTCCATAAGTAAAGTGGGTGAAGAAGAGCATGACAAACTTTGTGGAACTGAAGACACTACAGAGAAATCAAGTGAGCTTGAGGAGCAGCTTAACATAGTGCAGAATAAGGTGATGAGCTGGGAGGTGGATCAATCAGTTATATGGGATTGTGGCCAAGAATATGCAGATGATTATTTGAGGTCTGTGGACGAAGCTCGAAAACTGACTGAACGATTAGAGAGTTTGAGGGTGGATGGAGATAGTAAAGAGGATGAGCTTCTGTCCCGGGCTCGTCAAGTTCTGCAAATAGCAATGAATCGGCTTGAGGAGGAGTTTACGTACTTGCTTGTTCAGAACAAGCAGCCTTTCGCGCCTGAGCATATGTCTTTTCGTTCAAACGAAGATGATGAGGGTTCTATTGCTTCTTTTGGAGATGACTCAGTAGAGGATGTGGTTCAAAGAGATAGCATGAGCAGACACTCGGAGGAGTATGTAGTTGAACTTGTGCATCCAGATGTGATTCCTGAACTAAGGTGCATTGCGAATTTGATGTTCAATTCAAATTATGGTAGGGAGTGTTCTCAAGCATTTATCAATGTCAGGAAAGACACATTGGATGATTTCCTATTCATTCTTGAAGTGGATAAGTTGAGTGTTGAGGATGTGCTGAAGCTGGAATGGAACTCATTGAACTCCAAAATCAGGAGATGGATACGGTGTATGAAGATCTTTGTGCGCGTTTATCTTGCCAGTGAAAAATGGTTGAGTGATCAGATTTTTGGTGAAGTTGATTCAGTCTGCTTTGTTGAGTCTTCAAAAGCTTCAATACTGCATCTTCTAAAATTTGCTGAATCAGTATCTATTGGACCTCATCAACCAGAGAAGTTGATTCGGATTCTTGACATGTACGAGGTTCTTTCAGATCTCATCCCAGATATTGATGTTATGTACTCTGATGATGCTGGATTATGTGTTAGAACAGAGTGCCAAGCCATCCTCAGAAGCTTGGCCAGTTGTGCAAGGACGACTTTTCTTGAATTTGAAAATGCTGTTGCATCCAGCATATCAGCAAATCCTTTTCGTGGTGGTGGAATACACCATCTCACGAAGTACATTATGAACTACATGAAAACTCTAATGGATTATAGCAAGGTCCTTAATGAGCTTCTGAAGGGCGATGAGGAGGAAGATTCAGTGGCTTATTCACCAGACATGAGACCTGATAGAGAAGAAGATAACAGTAACGGTAGTTGTTACATTTCTCCGCTGGCTCATTATTTTAGATCCTTCACTTCAATTTTGGAATGCAACCTGGATGACAAGTCCAAGTTATACAAGGATGAATCATTAGGTCACCTATTCTTGATGAATAATATTCATTACATGGCTGAAAAGGTGAAGAATTCTCATGATCTAAGAACAATACTAGGGGATGATTGGATTCGCAAACATAATTGGAGATTCCAACAGCATGCAATGAACTATGAGAGAGCTACTTGGAGCTCCATACTGTCGTTACTTAGGGACGAAGGGCTTCAGAATCCAGGATCGAATTCAATCTCAAAAACTCTGCTGAAAGAGAGACTGCACAGCTTTTATGTTGCGTTTGATGAAGTTTACAAGAACCAGACTGGTTGGTCGATTCCAGATTGCCAACTTCGTGATGATCTACGAATCTCAACATCTCTCAAAGTTATCCAAGCATATAGGACTTTTGTTGGAAGGCACAGTAACCATATTAGTGAGAAACACATTAAGTACAGTGCGGATGATTTGGAGAATTTCCTGTTGGATCTCTTTGAGGGATCACCAAGATCATTACATGGTTCTCACAGGGGAAAATGAGATTTCTTCATTATCAATATGTGTCATGTACATTTTATAATAGCTTTGATTGTTTCATTCTTGTATAAGATCAAGATCTTCCAGAGAGGAAGAGTTGTTTCCTTAATGTAATATTTATTTATAACTCTTTTGACATCCAAATTTGGTATTTTTAGTTCTGGAATTCATAGGTTTGGTATTTCTCTATAGTTTTTCGTTCCACTTTCTCGCAGGAATTCAGAGATAACATCTCAAATAGTCACTCAACTAAAGGTACATATCTTAGAAAGTCACTCAATTTTGTTTTATAACTTAAAAGTTACTCAATTAAGAGTATTTTTCTAGAAAGTCACTCAACTAAGGTTATTTATCTCATAAAGTCACTCAACTTTATTTTATAACCCAAAAGTCACTCAACTAAGGGTAGTTCTCTCAGAAAATCACTCAATTATTAATATTTTATTTAAAAATTCACTCAATCAATTTAAATAATTTTTTCATTAAATTTTTTTATATGAAATTTTTATTTAAAACTAAATTTTTAAGAAATAAAAAAATATGTATTTAACAATTTTATTGACCCGCCCCATTTGATATGACCCACAAAAATTATATAGGTCAAATATATATTTATTAAGACCCTTTTTAAAAGATTTTATGTGGTAACTCATTTTTGAAAAATTAATTGCATTAATATCAGAACTTTCTAAATATTAAAAAAAACATATTATATAACAGATATAACCAATAATTTAAATGTGAATAGTGTCCAAAAAGATCAGGAATTAATTTATTTTTAATTCTTATTAATTATATCTCCTTATCTCTCCATAAATAATGAATTAATTTTAGTTGTTAATATTTTATATCTCGTTCTTTCATTAAATTAGGAATTGAATACTAAATATCTTCTTCGGATTTCCTCAAAGAGCATATTTTGATTTTATTTTAATTGTATAAATAAAGTATAGTCATATTTTCTTAGAATATGCATGATTTTAATTTATTATATTTAAAATATTATCAAAATCAATGGTATATTTAAAATATAAAACATTTATATAGAAAAATACACCATAATTATGAAAATATTAAAAAAAAAATTATGGACATCAATATATATTAATGTTGCTAAAGATTTAAATATTTGAACATCAAAAAAATCATGAATAAAAAATTACAAATAAATTAAATTTGTGCATGTTAAATAGTGTGTATTATACAAAAGAAAAAAGAAAAGAAAATCGATAGTAATATTTTTTATTTAATTTTTTTATCCTAGGAGATAAAAATAATAATTAAGTTACTAAGGAGTGAGATTATAGGCTAATGATGGGGGTTTAGTTTGGGAGGGATATGCTGCAGAAGGATATTTTTTGTGCTAAATTGATATACTAATTTGTGTGCTAAAAATATGTAATGTGTTTTTCAATATTGTATAATTAAATAAAGATGATTCATATAATTTTAGGGGGTCGTATCAAGTGAGGCGGGTCAATAAAATGGGTATCATTTTGTTTCTTAAAAGTTTAGCTTAAAATAAAATATTTATTTTAGCAGATTAATTTAATTAAAAAATTATTTAAATTAGTTGGATGACTTTCTAGGTGAAATATCAATGATTGAGTGACTTTTGAGTTAAAAATAAAATTAAATGACTTTAAAAAATTATCCTTTATTAAGTAACTTTTGAATTATCAAACAAAGTTAAGTGTCTTTCTAAAAGAAATATCTTAATTGAGTGACCATATAAAATATTACCTCTAGAAATTTACATACTGCTCTGCAGAAAAAGGTGTGGACTGAGCACCATAACTTTAAGATATTTATAATTATATTTTAAATGACTACTTGCATTTATTTCCTCTGACTACTACTATTGAAAATTATAAGTATTTGTTGGAAATTAATAAAATTAATATATATATATATATATATATATATATATATATATATATATATATATATATATATATATATATATATATAAAGTGTTAAGAATATTAGCTCTGTGGTATATCAGTATACTTTAGTTTTTTACATCCTGGTATTCCGGATATGTATTATATCTGGATATGTATATACATTAGTATGTATATACATAAGTATATTATCTGGATACACTAGTATGCATATCTGGATATCCGGATACACTACAGTATATCCATATCCACAATATTTATAATAGTATATCCGGATACACTAGTATACCAATATGTGGATATATATAATACATATCCACTAGATATCCGGATAATAGTATACTGTATAATAGTATAATAGTATCCGGATACACTAGTATACCAATATCCATATCCACTAGATATATCCATATAATATAATATTATATTTATACTATTATATATCTGGATAATAGTATTTATACATAAGTACATCCTGGTATATCTGGATATGGATATATATATCCAGATACATATCTGGATATATTGGTATCCGGATATGTATAAATATTTTTATACATCCGGAAGATGTAATACATTAGTATTACAGTATACTTTATACACGGATATTTTACATCCGTGTATAAAGTGTCCATAAAAACAGGATGTAAAAAACTAATATCTCAGATAATATATTAGGATGTACCAGGATGTACGGTACCAGGATATACCAGGATGTACGGATACTTTATATGGTACATCCTAATATATTAAACAAATACCAGGATATATGAGATATACGATACCAGATATTTATATATATATATATAAAAGAGACTTACATTTGAGAGTTGCTCCCATATAGGAAAATTACTCTTAATATGCTCCCCTATAGGAAAATTACACTTTATTTGAGAGTTGCTATCTTTATTTATTCTTTTAAATTTCTTTTCTGGTAGTATTCTTAGATCTAAATATTCCAAGTTTCTAAAGGGATCTATTTTGTTGTTTAATAACTAGATACAATTTTCTTTTTGTATAATCTTATAGTATCTTTAGAGATTTGTTTAGAGGTTTCTAAACCCTGTAATTCCCACCGTATTGCTGACAAGGTATCGTGCAAACTTTCTTGTGTATCGTCGCTAACTAAACTTTTGTCTAATAATTCTTGTGTTATTTCCGTAAGGTCTTTGAGTCTTTTCTTGGTCTTTTTTATGTCTCTTAATATTTTAAAATGTTGATTTATAAACCAATTAGCAAATCTTATTTTATAAAAAGCTGGGTGTTTTTTCATTACCCTAAAGGAATCTTAGCTTATCTTTATGTATTGGTAACTGTCTTATTATGATTGGCCTAAGATCTTCCAGCTCTGATACCAGATATTTTAGAGGTTATTTGAGGTTATATTTCGATGTTAAAGGTTATATTTTAGAATGTTGTTTACTTAGTATGAATCTGTGGTCTGCTTTAGTTGTTAACTTTTTGGTTGTGAGTCCTACTCAGTACTCCCTGCTTTAACTTTGATCATGTAAGTCTCTCTCTCTTTTTTTTTTTTAAACTAAACTGAGGATACCCTGTTCATCTCTTTCTTTAAACCTATTTGTCCAACAACAATCTTCTCCAGCCACACCCCGGATATAAACAGTCTAACGGCCTTCTGCCTATGACGCTTTACTCTTTCCTAGGAATTTACAGGCTAATCCATCGAGGTTGTTGAACAGTTTAAAAGAATAACCATTACTAGAGGTATCATATCAGAATAGTAAAGAGTTTGCAAAAGTTTAAACAGTATTTACATAATAACATTATATGATAAAAAACTTATACATATATGGAGAGAGGGATTATCGAGCTTACATGTTTATGCTATGCAGGTTTCCCTTTCGGGAGTCCCCGAAAGCTGCTTCGAAAATTTAGAGCAAACTGGAAAAACACTCCTGAAAACTATACAATTTTTTTTTTTTTAAACAACTTGAACACCTACTACTATTGCTGATGTTTTTGGTATGTTTTTCTTGCTACTCTCTTTCTTTCTTCTCTCTTACTTCTTCATGGAATAAGTACAGGGGTATATATAGTGGTCTTCGGACTTCAAATTCGGACTTGCTTCAAATAATTTTAGCACACCGGGTACACATTGGGCCCCATCGTCACGTGCTTCTGTCATCCATCTTTAATCCTCATCCGTTGCTTTAAATCCGCGTGTCTAGTGACTTCTGCCTTTTATTTTGTCTTTTCTGAAATACGTAAGTGCTTACGCTTTTATGTATTCAGGTTATGTTCCGCAATAGAATCGAAACTGTAACCTGAGTCTTCATCGTCGGCATTAGGATCTTGTGCGAATTGAAAATCTGAGTTCTCTACTGAATGTTTCTGGGAATCTTCAGATATATTATCGTTCGGAGTTTCTTCTGGTCCTGGTTTTTGAGTTTTGTCTTCAGATATAGTGGTTTTGTCTTCAGATATATTGGTCTTGTTTTGCCCTATTAATCTTATGAGGGCCTGATTTACCATGTCCTCGATATTTGTCTTAGTAGTTTTCTTTTGTTTCAGGGTCTTTTTTGCTACTGCCTTTCCTTTGCCTTTCTTTTTCTTGGAAGATTCCGGTATTTCCGGTATCTGTGAAAAACTAGCGGGCAATCTTCTTACACTTTTTAGCAAAGTGCCAGCTATCAACGGATTTGATGAGTCTTTACCGGTCACCGTTTGAACCGGACTAGCTGTATCATTCTCCGATACAGTAGAGCTTTTTACATTCAGAGAGGAATGCACACTCGTCTCATCCATTTTAATCGGAGATGGAGAACTCTGTATAGGATATTGGGTATTTAAAGTGAGCTGGTCTTGTAGTATTTTTACTTGTTTTTGTAAGAGGTGGTTTTGTTTGGTTAAAGCTTGATTTTCGGTAATAAGTTGTCGATGAACGGTATATAATGTCTGGTTCTCTTTGATTAAGGTTTCGTTCTTTTGATTTAGTCTTTTGAACCCTTCTGTCATGGAAGAACAATGGTCACAAAAAATTATTTTATTTGTATCTTTGGCTATGGTATATTGAGGACCTGGATTGAGATTTTTGAGTTCTGGGGAAATAAAGAAATTAGGACCCAAATGTCATCTTGCAAAGTCTAGAGCTTCTTGTAAATCATCAAATCCTTTGTATAAAGGAGTCTTATGACCTTTAATTGCGCTCATTACTTGTAACCAAGTTTTGTATACTCCTGGAGCTCCTCCTTGACATACTGTATAAAACTTAAACTTTTTGTCTGTAAAATATTTAGCCAGTGCATTGGTTACTGCAATGAAATAACTTGTGTTTTTGGGGTTCTTGTGGAATGCCATCCATAGATTGTCTAGTAGACATCTCTGGGACCTGTCTATAACAACATCATCTTTTGTTTTGAAACTCAGATTAGTTGGGGGGTAGCAGATAAGAGAGTATGGACCGAAATATAGTCTTTCTAATGTATGATCTTCTAGCTTATTTTTGGGTCTGAATTGAGTTTGTCTCAATAATATTTGTAGATAATCTTCTGCATCTTTGGAGCTTGAGGCCCCCATCTTTGATAAATCTGTATTTTTCCTGTACTCAAAATAAAATGATTAGTCAAAACATAAAAATTGGTCCTAACCTTTACTCCTTTTTCTTTACCAGTCTACTTAATTGATCTGCTAGGTTATTATCTTTTCCTTTTATATGTTCTATTTCTATATTGTAAATAGATGTAGCATCTAAAATAAGGTTATTTGTATTGGTAACTGTCTTATTATGATTGGCCTAAGATCTTCCAGCTCTGATACCAGATATTTTAGAGGTTATTTGAGGTTACATTTTGATGTTAAAGGTTATATTTTAGAATGTTGTTTACTTAGTATGAATCTGTGGTCTGCTTTAGTTGTTAACTTTTTGGTTGTGAGTCCTACTCAGTACTCCCTGCTTTAGCTTTGATCATGTAAGTCTCTCTCTCTTTTTTTATTTTTTATTTATTTTTTATTTTATTTTATTTTTTAAAAACTAAACTGAGGATACCCTGTTCATCTCTTTCCTTAAACCTATTTGTCCAACAACAGTCTTCTCCAGCCACACCCCGGATATAAGCAGTCTAACGATCTTCTGCCTATGACGCTTTACTCTTTCCTAGGAATTTACAGGCTAATCCATCGAGGTTGTTGAACAGTTTAAAAGAATAACCATTACTAGAGGTATCATATCAGAATAGTAAAGAGTTTGCAAAAGTTTAAACAGTATTTACATAATAACATTATATGATAAAAAACTTATACATATATGGAGAGAGGGATTATCGAGCTTACATGTTTATGCTATGCAGGTTTCCCTTTCGGGAGTCCCCGAAAGCTGCTTCGAAAATTTAGAGAAAACTGGAAAAACACTCCTGGAAACTATACAATTTTTTTTTTAAACAACTTGAACACCTACTACTATTGCTGATGTTTTTGGTATGCTTTTCTTGCTACTCTCTTTCTTTCTTCTCTCTTACTTCTTCATGGAATAAGTAGAGAGGTATTTATAGTGGTTTTCGGACTTCAAATCCCGACTTATTCCAAATAATTTTAGCACACCGGGTACACATTGGGCCCCATCATCACGTGCTTCTGTCATTCATCTTTAATCCTCATCCGTTACTTTAAATTCGCGTGTCTAGTGACTTCTGCTTTTTATTTTATCTTTTCTGAAATGCATAAGTGCTTACGTCTTTATGTATTCAGGTTATGTTCTGCAATAGAATCGAAACTGTAACCTGAGTCTTCATCGTCGGCATTAGGATCTTGTGCGAATTGAAAATCTGAATTCTCTACTGAATGTGTCTGGGAATCTTCAGATATATTATCATTCGGAGTTTCTTCTGGTCCTGGTTTTTGAGTTTTGTCTTCAGATATAGTGATTTTGTCTTCAGATATATTGGTCTTATTTTGCCCTATTAATCTTATGAGGGCCTGATTTACCATGTCCTCGATATTTGTCTTAGTAGTTTTCTTTTGTTTCAGGGTCTTTTTTTGCTACTGCCTTTCCTTTGCCTTTCTTTTTCTTGGAAGATTCTGGTATTTCTGGTATATGTGAAAAACTAGCGGGCAATCTTCTTACACTTTTTAGCAAAGTGCCAGCTATCAACGGATTTGATGAGTCTTTACCGGTCACCGTTTGAACCGGACTAGCTGTATCATTCTCCGATACAGTAGAGCTTTTTACATTCAGAGAGGAATGCACACTCGTCTCATCCATTTTACTCGGAGATGGAGAACTCTGTATAGGATATTGGGTATTTAAAGTGAGCTGGTCTTGTAGTATTTTTACTTGTTTTTGTAAGAGGTGGTTTTGTTTGGTTAAAGCTTGATTTTCGGTAATAAGTTGTCGATGAGAGGTATATAATGTCTGGTTGTCTTTGATTAAGGTTTCGTTCTTTTGATTTAGTCTTTTGAACCCTTCTGTCATGGAAGAACAATGGTCACAAAAAATTATTTTATTTGTATCTTTGGCTATGGTATATTGAGGACCTGGATTGAGATTTTTGAGTTCTGGGAAAATAAAGAAATTAGGACCCAAATGTCATCTTGCAAAGTCTAGAGCTTCTTGTAAATCATCAAATCCTTTGTGTAAAGGAGTCTTATGACCTTTAATTGCGCTCATTACTTGTAACCAAGTTTTGTATACTCCGGGAGCTCCTCCTTGACATACTGTATAAAACTTAAACTTTTTGTCTTGATTTTTGTCTGTAAAATATTTAGCCAGTGCATTGAGTACTGCAATGAAATAACTTGTGTCTTTGGGTTCTTGTGGAATGTCATCCATAGATTGTCTAGTAGACATCTCTGGGACCTGTCTATAACAACATCATCTTTTGTTTTGAAACTCAGATTAGTTGGGGGGTAGCAGATAAGAGAGTATGGACCAAAATATAGTCTTTCTAATGTCTGATCTTCTAGCTTATTTTTGGGTCTGAATTGAGTTTGGCTCAATAATATTTGTAGATAATCTTCTGCATCTTTGGAGCTTGAGGCCCCCGTCTTTGATAAATCTGTATTTTTCCTGTACTCAAAATAAAATGATTAGTCAAAACATAAAAATTGGTCCTAACCTTTACTCCTTTTTCTTTACCAGTCTACTTAATTGATCTGTTAGGTTATTATCTTTTCATTTAATATGTTCTATTTCTATATTGTAAATAGATGTAGCGTCTAAAAAATTTAACCATCGCCGTCTACTACTACTTTTGGTATTTATATTCTGATAAAATCTTACTATTGCCTCACAGTCTGTTCTTATTAAAACTTCGGGTTTATTTAGTATGTAGATCCTAAAACTATCTAAGGCATAAATTATTGCTAGAACCTCTGCGTCTATACTGCTTAGATTACCTTTTTCTTTATAACTACCGCTTTGGTATGCACATATAACTTCTTATTTTTTATCACTATATTTACTGGGACGTGCTTTCAACACTGCTCCCCAACCATCCAAACTTCCATCAGTTTCAATGATTAAATAGTCTCTTTCTAAGGGTAAGGTTAAATCTGGTATATTTCTTATCATTTCTTTTAGTTTTTTAACTAGCTTTATATCTTCAGTATTGAAGTGTCTTTGTCCTGTTTTTCCTGTTTTAGCATACAAAGGACCAGCCACTTTCCCTAGATCCTTTATAAAAGGTCTAGCATAGTTTAAAATACCTAAAAACGTTTGTAGTTCTTTTAATGTATCGAACTTGTCTTTCATTTCTAATATTTTTTTAGCGATATGTGGTTGTATTCTTATTCTTCCATCGCCAATTATTATTCCTAAAAAATTTATATACGTCTTGCATAATTCCATTTTCTTTTTACTAATAATTATTTCATTATCTGTAAATAGCTTAAAAACTATTTGTAGATGTCCTAGGTGTTCTTTTATATTATTGCTAAAAACTAAGATATCATCAATGTATACTAGGACAAAATTTTTATATTTTCCGAAGATGTCATCCATTTTTCTTTGAAAAATGGAAGGGGCTGTCTTTAAACCAAACGACATAACTAGCCATTCGAAATTTCCCTCTGGACAAGTGAAAGCTGTCCATTCTATACTTTCTTCATGCATTCTAACCTGCCAATATCCTGACTTACAATCGAATTTACTAAAAATCTTTCTTCCTTGTATCCTATTAACTAATTCTGTTTTGTCTGGTAATTTATATCCGTCCATTTTTGTATTGTCATTAAGTCTCTTATAATTTATCACCATTCTTGCCTTTCCTCTTATTATCTCACTATGATTTCTAACCATGAAGGCAGCTGATCTATGTCGCGAAGTTGATCTTCGTATTACTCCTAAATCTAATAATTCTTTTATTTGGGTCTTAAAATCTTCTATATCTTGATTCGTAGCTTCTGTTGATGCAGTTTTTACAGTGTATTCTGGATTTATAATGTCTAATTTACATACTATTTTGTTTTTCTTCCAGTGTTCTAAAGGTTTTTCTCCTATAATTTCTAACTTATCTAGAGTATTAAGTATGTTTTGTAAGTCATCTTGGTTTCTGATGACCCCTATTTTCTGTATTCCTTGTTGAAAATTGTAGAATTCTGTAGCAACTTCTATTAATTCATAATCTTTTTCTATTTTTGGCTCATAATAATCTCGTTCTTCTACTTGTTCTTCTACTTTTTCTATGAACTCCTTCTTTGATTCACAAGTGCAATTTTCTCCTTTTTCACATTTTTTCTTTATCCTTCCCTTGGTGGGTATCTTTGTTCTAAGTACTGGTGTCTGGGTTATATTTTTAGTAAATATTACACCATCTCTGTTTATCCAACATCCTCCATTATTTTTTAATATAAAGTCTAATCCTATCACGAAATCTACCTGGATGTCAGTGTCTCTGGTCCATATGTAATCTAAACTGTATTTAGGCTTATAGAACTCAGAACAGGTATTGACAAAGCTTATCTCTGTCTTTCCTATATAATGTTTATAAGTATTTGAAGTGTCATCCATTTGCATAGCATTTTGTGGTTTTTTCATTTCTTTTACTAAAGATGCTGGTAGAATTTTTTTATTTATTATACTCTTGGTACATCCTGAGTCTACTAAAGCTAATGTTTCTATCTCATATTCCTGGATTGTTAATCTTGTTAAAACTTTAATTGTATGTACTTTTTTGTCTTCGTTACAAACCAATCCTTCATAATTAAGAGTATTCATCAGTTCTTCAGTTGGTTCTGTTTCTTCCATTATTTCGTTATATACTTTTTCTTTTCCTTTTTCTAGGTTATTTATCCGTTGTTCTAATATCTTAATTTTTCTTTCTAACAAATTTACCTTTTCTTTTAATTGTATTTCCTCTTTCTGGGGGGTATTATCTTCTTGCGTTTCTCCAAACTTTTTATGGGGATTAGAATCTTTTTCTATACAATTAATACATGCTTCTTTGTAACACTGTTTGCATTTTACCCTATTAGTCTTACTAGGATACCATCTACATATATAACACTGATTACTATCTATTCCTTTATTTTTTTCAAAAATATGATCACATTCTTGTATAATATTGACCGTATTATAGAAATTTAGGTGATTAAAGTATGTCTGTGAGTCTATTCCTATCTCATTTATCAAACTTTCTGTTTCTGAATCGGAAGAGTCCTCTATATTTTGTTCTAATGTTTCTATACTAACAATTGAATATATGCTTTCCGTTTCTGACATATACTCGTCTACATTTACTAAAGTTTCATTAAACTCTTCTATTAATTGTGCATTTCTAGTCCTACTATTATTTCTTTTTGGGCAGGTATTAGCTAGGTGTTCTATACTTCCACATGTGAAACATTCTAACGTATTTTTGTAGTTTCTATCATTTTTATATTTCCGTACATGCCTATCTTTATTTAAATAAGGTTTTTTAGCTGTTGATTTTCTTAAATAATACTTTCGTTTATATGGCCCCTGTCTATTATGGTTTTTACTGTGATTTCTTTTATATTTTCTTTTTGGATATTCATCATAATTTTGGGCGGTATATATGTTTTTACAAAAATTAGTTTCACCTTTCTTTAGTTGTTTTTGTATTTGTATATTAGTACATTTTTCTTGTAAAATTTGCATTATATGTTGTATCATATGTCCTATTTGTCACACCCCACCTTGGGGTGGGTACGACTGGCACCTGGTGCCCTACTAAGATCTGACCTGCTAGACTGTTAAGCCTGGGCGCGTCTGGCGCCTGGCTGGCTCTAACTCAGATTTCTGGAAATAAAGGGCTATATAACGGCTGTAAATACAGCCCCCGGCCCATTGGCCTATAGCCTTCTGTACCTGTCTTGGCAGCTAACCAGAAATATAGTAACTCAGGGAAACCTATACGGGCCGACAAGGCCACCATGCTGTCTAGTTATCTGCTGCTTAATCAAAAAGCACAAAAAGAAGCTACGTGACCGGCAAGGTCACCACTACTGACAGCTATGGCCTCACACGACCATCACAGAAGTAAGAAAGAGTAAAGACAACTATACAACTGCACGGCCCCACACGACCGGCTCATCTGACCACAGGGATTTCATACAGAATGCAAGCCTCTAGGAATAGTAATAGAACTGATCGGGACAGGGCCCCGACCTACCCATGCTATATACAACAAAAGAAACTAAACTACACCTCAGAAATTCAGCCTCCGGATGACTGGAGCTGAATACTCAACCGCTGACAGGGAGTCACGTAGAATCACCTGCTCGTCTAGGAGTACCTGCAGGCAAGTAATGCAGCGCCCCACTGGGCGTCAGTACCACTGGTACTGAGTATGTAAAGCAACTGAAATACTATAACTGAAAATAACATCTGAAAGCAATAATATGACTGATGAAGCTGAAGTAGGAGGAATAACTTAACTGTCTGATGATGTAGATCGCACCTGTTCTTACTGATACCGAAGGAAGTAGGAATCATACCTGGAAGCGTATCATTCTACTACCAACCCACTCGCGTCTAATATAACATGGCATAGTATACATAACATAACACATCACATATAAACCTTACCCGGCCCCCATAAGTCGGGAGGTACAATCAACACAGAATCTATGCCCCTACCCCGGTCATCCCATCTCCTATAGTGGCTGTAAGCATCCTGCCGGTCCTTGGGTATGCACTTGGGCTCGCTGAGCCCCTGACTATAACTGTACCTGAGTCCGAAGGACTCTAAATCAACACCCCGGGCGTACCCGCTCGACGGGGGTGTATAGGGGCCGACCAAGGCACAATATGGGGAAACTGGCATCCCATCTTCGTCCCCTTACGGGACGGCATATCACTCCGTAGAGTGACGTATCCTCGTCCTCTGGCGGACGAGTCGATACAGCTATTAACCCTGGGCGGTCAGGGATGCTAGGTAATCCAACCCCAATCAATACAACGGTCTCAACTAGTCATGCTGTCTGTATATCTCATAAGCCAAAACTAATAGGCGTAAGGTATTATATAAATCATGTACTGGGCTAAAAATAGCAATCTGTAGATGTCTGATACATGCTGTGACAGGGAAGTATAAATATGAATATAGTTCCCTGTCTAACTGTACTGGGGCAAAGGCTATACAAGCGGGTGTTTCTGCTGAAAGCTATACTGTTCACTAGGTTTCTGTATTAACATGATTTCCTATTTCTAACATGCTCTCTAAACCATATACAATTACTATTCCATATCTGGAATGCTTTACTGATGCTGTACTATCTTGCGAGGTTTCAGCTAAACACAACAATATCTTGGCAGGGTATATTATATCACATACTGAATATACTGAGCAATCTTACCCATTTATATTCGAATCTATATCATACGGATAGGTATCGTACCCGTTACGGCCCAAAACTGCTCATATTGCACCAATATTCAAAATAACACGATAATCGATTTCTAAACATTCAACTGGTCTGTAAATTACTATACTGCTTCGAGGTTACTCAACTTGCCGAGGAAACTTAACTTTACATACCTTATCTTTGAATATTCGTCCGTCGGACGAGGCTCGGCTGGTACTTCAACTATTTTCTCCCAACTGCATTCATAAATACGTCAATCAATACTAAATACAACGTTATTGTAAAGAGCAACGTTACTTTCGATTTAATTTATAGCCTAAACTTAGGCTTATCGAAAGACGGTCAAAAACTCGCTATTTTTCAGCGGCCCAGAAGGGAGAAATATTTACTTCTCAACTAGGAACACATAGACATTAATTTAGAGCAATTCTACTTACTTTAGTTCGGCGGCTCGCCGATTCGTCGGCCGTATTTCGTGAAACTAATTCCGTAGAAATGCTCTCTGCTGCTAAATACCTTGGTATCTAGGATTAATTTGGGTTTGGGCAGCGTTTGGCAGCGTAATCGGATGAATTTATTTAATCTCCCTTCGATTTCCCTCTGTTCAGTACGCTATTCTGGAAATTATTTTAAGGGTTAATGAGTTTCAACCGAAGTGGGGCTTTATATACTTGGGCCTGGACAAGGGCAACGTGGCACGGAGCCATCGCGGAGGCCTCCCCTCCGTGACACGCTGCCATCGCGGAGGGGCTCTGCCTCGGCTCCTCCCGCGATGGTTTGACAGGTTTCTCGTCCGATCTTTTTCCGGGCCTTTCCCTAGCACGTATGGCTTTCAAATATGCTTAACCAACGTGCGAATAGGTCATCTAAGTGCCGGGAATTCTACGGGGTATAACACTATTGACCATTCTGCATTCGGGTTTTGTATTACACCCTCTCTTTTATACCATCGTTCTTCTATTTCTCTTCCTAAAGCTCCTGGTAGTTTATTTAATAGCTTCTTACCAAGAAATTGATCAAAAGCATTACCACTAATGGTGCAATAATAAAAATATTCTGTTAAAAATGGTTTAATTAAATTCCAATTATTTATACTTAATTGTTCTAGTTTAACTAACGCGTTTTTTTGTAAAACCAATAAGCCACTATTTGGATCTTCTCCTGTAATTAAACTATGTATTTTATTTGTAAAATTGTAGGGATTAGCACCTAAATTACATAATTCTTGGAATTCTTGGGGATAATTTGTCTTATATGCTTCCCATAAGCCTTTAGTTGACTCTCCTAAGAACGTTTCTAAGTATCTATACATTGTTTCTGCGTCTACTTCTTGATATGCCTTTATAAAGTCTGCTACTACTATTCCTTTCCATATGTCTATTACAGAATTCCATGTTTGAGGATCATGTGCTGCTATATTTAATATTTTTTCACTATATATATATATATTTGGATAGAGATAAATGTATAGACTTTATAAAAAATGAAAGTTACAAACATGAAGATTTGTAATATGGAAAGTTATGCTCACATAAATGAAGGCTGATTTAAGTCGTGTAAACGATTTTTTTATTCGTATTTTCTTCCTTAATATCTCTATATTTTTTATTAATAATAATAAATTAATTGAAACTCACAAGCTTGAAATAATAGTAACACAAGAATACATAATTAAAATAATTTAATTAATTATTCAGTTAAAAACTTATATTTCTAAAATAACAGTAAAATAAAAAAATAATCAATAACAACAAATATACAAATTAGAATTAAATTTACTCAATAATAATAAATGCAGAATTGAAAAGTTGAATAATAAAACATACTTAAAATAAATATTGTGTGCATTATGAGTTAATGGCTTTTTAACTTAATATATCAAATAAAAAAATATATATTAATTTTAAAAAGATGAATGTAAAGTGCCACACAGATGTTTTTTTGACCTATTTTCTAGCTATTGTTCAATATAAAGAGCGTGAGATCACTACTCAGGTAATATAAATATGTATATATATATATAGAAAATATTATAGTTCAGGAAGTAATAATAACATCCCCTAATTTAAATGCTAAAGTAATAAAATATCAGGTGGGGTTTTAAGTTATTTTCTAATGTATAGAATTAATAGCAAACAATATCATGGAAGCTGGAATAGCTCAGTTGGTTAGAGCGTGTGGCTGTTAACCACAAGGTCGGAGGTTCAAGCCCTCCTTCTAGCGTTTAAATTTTCTATTTATTTTGATTTAATACGATATTGTTTATTATTGATTTTGACTGCCTTTTTCTTGTCAAAATCCAAAAGAAATGCAGCTCAGATAAATGTAAGGACATGATTACATTTCATTAAATTTTGAGATAAGGTCTATCTCACACTTAACAGTCAAACTACTCATCCACATAGTAACCCTTGCTTCCCCCACAATCTGTCTGAATGTTCTATAAACTTATTTAGGGGTAACTTTGAAGAATATTATAATACATAGTGTTACAAAATTAAAGGGGGAATACTAAACTAAATTAACAAGAAAATGCGAGAGCGAAAATAGGAGTAAGTGCACTATTATAATATTCTTTTTTCACTTTTTTTTTTGTGTCTGTCTTTACATTAAAAAATATTAAGACTATATATATAAACAAATCTTGCTATAATAGCGGCAATAATACTTGGCTATCAAGCCTGTAATTGTTACAGTGCAACCCACGTAGACATCCACCTTATTTTACAACACACAGATATTGACCTTAGCCATAGATTCTTGTTTGCAATTTGTTGTCGAAAGGAAAAAAATTAGTGCGTGTGCAAACTTTGAAAAAATTTAATTCGAAATTTGAATAATATTACTAATATATTTTAGAGTGGGGGGTGGTTGGAGTTCATTTGAAACACCTAGACAAGGTCATGTACAAATTTTGAGAAGATTCGAGGTGATTTGAATTAGTTTGGAGTAAAAATTAAGAGTTGAATTGACATGAAAAATAACAGTGCGACTACTAGCTAGTTGTTGATGTTGGCAGTAAGGGCGGTTTGTTTGGAAATTTATGTTCCCCATACCTCCTAGCAAAATTTTAATTCTGAACTCATGCAGTTGGTTGCCTGATAGTTGTTAGATGGGCTTCTTGCATTCTTGTTATTAATTTTGTACACCTGTGGTAATGTCTGGGGATTGGTTAACTTCAAAACCATGTTCAATTCATGTTTCAACCCATCAAGAAAACAACTGAAAAACATTTCCGTGAGATAAGTTAAGTTGACCATTGTCAAAATTCTTTTCAAAAACAGCCTCACTTTCTGTTTGTCTTACCTTCTCAATCTCTTCCATTGGATCACCATAATCTGCACCAAACCTCTCCACAAGAGTCATCACATACTCATGCCATGATGGTGATTGCAACTACTGTCTATAGATGACATTGAACAATTTCACCTTCAAATTACATTAATGTTGCAATTTCAACCCTTTCTTCTATAGGAATATTATCCATATTGAAGAATTGCTGAATTCTGAATAACCAAGACCTGAGATCTAAGAACTCCATATTTGGACCATTGCAAAAATTGAGAGTTGTAATTTGTGAAGCTTATTGGTGCTTCTTTCTCTCTGACAACTTTCTTCGAATTCCTTTCCTTTCCAAAGGAGATTTGTGCCTTTGATTTCCCATAGGATTTGCTCATTTCTAAAACCACCTGATCTAGTCTAGCTTCTTAAGGGACGATACTTCTCCTGCAAGTGTGCCAATTTCTGCCAACTTAATTTTTCTATATCATCTCGCGCAGTTGGAAGAACTCTTATTTGCTCGTTTGGTTTCATCATTGTTTTTAAGGACTGATTGTTTTGACACCAATGTTAATACACAGGAACTTAGTAGAGGAGGTCTCATACCCTTGCAAGAACGTCAAAAGTCATATTCCAAATATTCACAGGAGAAACGAAGGCTTGTATTTCATACAAGTTATGTGATGCCAATTGATCCTCATGAAGCCACCAAAGGGAAAGAGGAGAATTGATCCCACACTAAAATATTCTCTGCTAATATGTTTATTAAATTAATTAAATATGATAAAAAGAACAAATTAGTTAATATTACATATATATATTTTAATATTTATAATGAAGAGGTTAAAAAATCCTTAGAAAAAATCAAAAATAAGAAAAGTAAGGGTAAAAGGAAAAAAAAAAAAGCCAGCACTGTAAAGTCAAACGTGATAAAGTCTCTGAAATTATGCCATTGTGGTAATTGACAAATATTATTCTGCAAAATATCTCCTAGTCCAATCATTTTTCAGATCAAAAGCTCTAGGAATTTTAAAAGGTCAGAAGCGTGTATACAATCACTACGAACATTAAACCAAAAAAAAAGGTGTGAATTACCAAATTGGTCATGTGTTTTCGAAATAATTTAGTCCTCAATGTTTATTTAACATGTTGGCCTCAATATAAGTTGGGACAATTCAGCAACACATTTGAAGGACAAAATTAAAAATCACATACAAGCAACCTTCACAGGTAAAAAGAATACAGAGGAAAGACTCAAAAGAGAAAAAAGTTATTTTTTTTTTTTTTGGTAATAGAGAAGAAGTTAATAATAAGGTTAAATTTCACTGTATCTCTTTTTTTCAACATGTCCAAACAAACATAACGCTATGAAGCTAGTAAATATATGCTAAAGCTCAACGCTAAGTACTGCAAAAAGAGGTCCTACTTGTAATATCCTTGAAGAAATGTGATTTTCTGTACTCACTTTTCCCTTCCCTTTCTGCTCCGTCGATTGGCGTGCTCGTGTCAACCAATCCTCTGCAGACTTCAAATCACTATTATATGTCCAAATCTTTCTTCGGCTACATAATAGCAAGAGAGAGTTAGTAACTTGCCAGTCGCAAATGCAGAAAATTATCCATTCTTTAAGCACTACGCTTCACGAAAACCTGTTTTCATCTACTTTTTTCCCTCAAATTAATTAATCAGCTTTTCAGGAACAAAATTTAAAAAACTTAAGGAAAGAATGACACACGTATCTTTTAATCAACCGTTATACAAATTATACAATCACGACACAGCAACACTGTGTATACAATCCATCCTAAAAGTTATAGTTGATAGCAAGAATGCAACTTTATTTCTTAATTAAGCTACTAAACAAGCACCATATTCGATCATGATTTTGACACGAGCCACCCCAGCCTCCTTGTGGGTCTTGCCGTAGGCAGGATGCAGGTGTTACTCTATAATCCCCTCCCAACTCCGGCCTCATGCAGCATGTTGCTCTAATACCACTTGTCACGATCAAGCGTTTATCATCATTGCCAAAAGTTATATTTGATAGCAAGAGCACAACTTTATTTCTTAATTAAGCCCACCAAACAAATATCTTGTTTGATCATGGCTTAGACTCGGACCACCCAGCACCCTCGTGAGCCTAACCATAGGTAGCATGTTGGTGTTACCCAAACACTTTGAACTCATTTTGTGACTGGTGAACAAATTGCACATTATGAAGTGTGAGTTCCACATGTTGTTGATTAATGTGGGGGAGAACTATATGAAAACTATGACCTATTTCTAAAATCAAGATATTACATAGTACAAACTATTGAAAACACAAATCAGACCATTTTATATACAAACAAAAAGCAATTGAAGTATGTCTAATCAAACGAAAAAAAAAATTATTTTGCATATAAATGAAAAATTCATTACCAAAACTTCATACTCTAAAAGATGTCAAAAATCATTCAGTAGAAAGCTAATCTCAATTAATTGACAAAGTTGAACTTTGATTGGGTTTTACTTTACACAGAAAAAGTCTCCACCTCTGTATTGAGATTTTCTTTTACAGTACTTATACAATATAAAAAAGATTAATATCTTGAGCTGCATTTCATATCAAATGGTGTCACGTGAAAGTTAGAGAAAGTAGTATCTATCGCGAAAAAAATATGCTTTCCATCAACTTCTAGTTGGCTCTTAAAGAGTGTAAATATTTTGGATGCTAATCTTAATCTTATAGTAGCGTTATGATGTTAAATTTCTTGGTTCTTCTACAATATACTTGCAGTTATGATACTCGTAGACTACAACAAGAAATTTCAACATGTTAAACATCAGAAGAAACATCATGGAATGTCTAGTAGTTCTCATATTACCCTTGGCCTGACGATTGGGAAATCCAGATGATAATGTAGATCTTCCACCACCTTAGCTTGGAAAAAGTCCAGGTTGCCATCACGTGTCTTGACTGTAAAAATTAATATAATAAATATAGTTACGACAGCCACCTCCATTTACCTTCAGGACGTCCTCGACCATGTGATTGGTGCCCTACATGACTACAAAGCAACTTTCTTAGCTCTTTAGACAAAACAAAGGAAAAGGGATACTGGAAAGTGTGATTGGAGAGTTTCTTTCTTCTTTTTAATAATAAAGATGAAGTGTGGACAATTCAAGTGCCCTTGCAGCATAACCCTCCAACGTGTCAAAATTCTAGAATCCTTCAAGTAGTGTGGCAGTGGGTAGTCGGTAGCCATAGGACACATACCTGGATAATCTTTAATATCAAATCCCTATCAAATAACCATATTCAACAATGAGAGACAAATATCAGTTATTGCAGAAGCAATTGATTTAGAGAGTTGCGAAAATTATTTCAGGCAAGTGTCCAAGAATGTCTTGATTTGTGTGGTATGCTTGCAAACTAATACTACTTTTTTGTTGATGGTAAAAGTAGTTTACAGATTATCTTCTTCTTATTTATCGGTGAATATGATTCGGGCTTCGCGTGATTACAAAAAAAAATATATTATTAAATATTGGGGTGTTTTTTATAAAGTGACGAATTCTTATTTTTCATAAGATTTTCTATTACGTACCTAGAGTGATAAGTAATGATAATTTTTTCTCTTGACGATAAAAATTAATCGGTAAACAATTAAACAATCTAATCGACAAAATATAATTTGTAGATTATAAGTTTAAAATAGCATATACGAAAAAAAACTTCTAAAGATGTTATATATTTGAACTTCAAATTTATGTCTAATCTATTTTACTTGATAATAACTCTCTAGTAATCATTTTCATATTGCATTACAAATATTCATCCCAAAAGTAAAACTTTCTTATAACAATTAAAAAATACAAATAGTAAAGTTACTTTAATTTTCTATAAAGAAGACCGAAGTTCTATCTAATTTTTTAACTCTTACGCTTTAATAGACAAATAAAGTGGCAGAGACTATTGAGAAAAAGAGAAGATCACGTAAATAAAGGCTCAAAAAGGATCATACTAAGCAAGTGGGCAGGTGTACTCCTAGCAAAATGAAGATAAGTATGTAAGTCAACTGAATTACAGCTAAAATTGATTTAAAATATAAACATAAATGAAAAATAAAGAAGTGGATAATGAAAAGTATAGTATAAGCCTATAAAATGCTAAGAGATAGTGGATAATGAAAATATAACCCTACAAAAATAGGGGGATTATAGAGCAATGAAAAAGATATGGAAAGTATATTTAGTTTAAACTTTTAAAAATGGTTAGTTTTGCAAGCTATATTTTTTATATAAAACGTGAAAATTTGAGTAATTAAAATGTAAAACTGGTTTAAGTCATCTATAATATTAAAAGCAGACTTCAACTTCCTTTTTTTTTTCATAAAAATATGTATCTCATAATAACCAATTACAATCATGCTCGTCTTAAAAGAAAACATAATAACCAAAGGTGAACTTCTTGAAATTGATTAATATGAGAAGAAAAAATATAAAAGAAAATAATATAACTACATAAACACCATACTTTACTGCCTAAAAGATTTATTGTCACTATTTTTATTTGTTTCAAAAAGAAAAAAAGATGAAGATAAAAAAATTAAAAGCACCTCAATCCATCAAAGCTATTTGTTTTCCAACTAAAAATATAAATCAAACTCAATTAATTTCATTTCCCGTCCTTCCGTTGCCATTGAAAGATTGTTCGCGGTAGAATTCCCGACTTTCATCTCCTTCTCCTCTTGAATAGTATCCATCATTCAAGTTCTACATAAATATTGAGAGTTTGAGAGAGGCCATGGTATGAACTTTGATATGCCAAAAAAATAAAGTCCTTCGTAGGAGTGGGTAATCGAAACTTGAAGAGTGATTCCATCTATCTAGCAAATAATTTTTCACATAAACAATTAATCCGGTGTTATTACTATTAAATGTTGGTATATAAAAATTAATAAACTTTTTTTTAAAAAAACTCAAATCCAACAAATACACAGGTCGATCAACCTACAAAAAACAACAAATCTAAAATCAATAAGATATGAGAAATTATTATAAACACAAAATGAATAAAGAAACACCAAAAAATAAGAAAACAGAGAGGGAGAAAGGATCCGTGTTATGGAAAGAAGAGGGAAAGGACATAACTCAAATCCAACAAATACAAATGCCGATCAACCTGCAAAAAATAATAAATCTAAAATCAATAAGATATGAGAAATTATTATAAATACAAAAAGAATAAAGAAACACCAAAAACTAAGAAAACAGGAAAGGGAAAAGGATCCGTGTTATGGGAAGAAGAGTCAAAGGTCATAACTCAATAGAGTTAATAGAGAATGTATTTTGAGTCTGGAGGATTAATGACATGTCGGTTACATAAGATATTTAACGTATAACTAAATTATGAATAAATGAGATAACTGCTAAAAATTGAGCAACTATTGGTTTTCAAATCTGAATTTATAATATTCTCATAATTTTAATTTTTATTTAGGCTCATGGTATGAATATTTTTGAAATCTGCATCAACTTACAAAAATTCATTATAAAAAAATAAAATAAAATAAAACAAAAAGAGATTTGAGTATATTATTACTCTCATAGCAATAATTATCTTGAGATATGTCGTTGTTACAAGGCCATGTATGAGATCCCTTATGTAAAGGAAGACCCAGCACAATGAGTACCAGTAATAATTTATTTCTTAAGCTCATGTGGTGTATATATTTTTAAAAACTGCATCAACTTTGTATACATAACTTTCAAAAGAATAAGATAACTGTTGGGATTCTTAACTTAATTATCACATAAATAGAAAAAATTAGGAAAAGATAAAGAAGAGAAAAAAAGTGGCAATAACTTTTGTAATTTGTCACATCATTTAATGGATAGGGAAAAAATTATTTAAAATAGAAAAAATATTTTTTAAAAAGAAAGATAAATACAAATGAAGGTTTTAGAAGTATGCCACATAAGCACATCAATATCCTTCCTTTATATATGTAAATAAATATAAATTTATTTTTATTTTATTTAGTGGAGGGTTAAAATGGTAATGCAACTTTGAAGTTAGGAATTTTTCACTTTTATTATATTTTAATTTAATTTATTTTTATTATTATTTATTTATTGTATTTAGTGGAGCTTGTTTAATAGCATAACATTAAATGACATTAATTAAATAAATAAAATAAAAAATAATTTTAAAATAGAAAAAAATTCAAAAAAATAAGAAAAAAGAAAAATAAGAATGCAAGTCTTAGAGGCATGCCTCTAAGTCTCCTTTTATATTTATTTTTATTTTTATTTAGTGGAGGGTTAAAATAGTAATGCAACTTTAAAGTTAGAAATTTTTCACTTTTATTATATTTTAATTTAATTTTTTTATTATTATTTATTTATTTTATTTAGTGAAACTTGTTTAATGACATAACATTAAATGACATTAATTAAATAATTAAATAAAAATAATTTTAAAATAGAAAAAAATAAGAAAAATAAGGAAAAAAAAAGAATGGAGGCATTAGTGGCATGCCATATCAGCATGCCTCTAAGTCTCCTTTATATATATACACACACAAGCGTGAGAAGCCAACCTTTGATAAATGCAATGACAAAGCCCCCAATGAATGTTGATATCAGCTATACAAATTTCCCTACCTGCCGCAGTTGAGGAAATTACATCAAGTATAGAAAGAGCAATTGTAATCCTCACAAAGGATTTCTTTTTTTAATGCAGAAAGAGAGTTATGTAGTGGTTTCACAAGGCAGGGCTTAGTAGAGTTGTTTTTCAGCATGAGTATACCTTCTCACCTAATGTGTCTTATATAAGAATAATTCACCAGACATCTGCCCAACCACCTCTCCCGTATTTGTTTCTTTATCATTGAAAGCAATATCTTGGTGCAAAACAGTTTTCAGATAGAGACTCCTTATTCGAGAACCCTGTCTTTCACCGGAGATCATCCAACAAGCAACCTCTGAACAACAAAACTCATATTTAATTTAAACTTCAATAATAATTTAAAATTGCCTATACTTAGAAATGCAGCTGCCTCACATCCCAAAACTACGTATACAACTTTCAATGAGACCTAAATGAAATTAGACAATTCATAGATCAAATAGGGAGTTAATACTAAGAAATAGGAGTTATAATATTTGAAAAATGCTCATGAAAGCATACGCGGTTAAAAGGTAAAGTCTATTACCTTGGAGACTACCCCGAAGCACATCTTTGTTATTTTTATTTTGTTTTGTCCGAAAGAGTCGGTCAATTCTCCAAAAAGAATAGTCCTAATGGGCAAGGACAATTCATTGCCTATAGCTTAAATTGTTCCAATGATCATCAAAACCATATAAGTAGAATTAGCAAAGGAGAAGAGCTTGTAATATGAAACTGTATTAGTCAATTAATCAACCAGGAAGGAGCTGATTTAACTTAAAGCAATTACTCCTTAGAATGTCCAAAGAACTACAAGTCACAATCAAGTATGATGGAACCAAGAACCACCCACATGGAAATACCAATATAATTTATGTGAAAGGTAAATTTCACTGCAACTACCTTGTAGCAGTTGGGCCCAAGAGCATCCCTTGCTTCTTGATCTTCCCAACACGCATTGAAACGAGTGGAATGCACAAGCACCCGGCGAGCATTCCAACTTCTGATGGCTCAAAATTCTGTCAGAGAATCAAATTTAGTTCATATATCAATTGAACTTCAATTACAAATAAGGCATCCAATAAACATCAAAATCAAAATGAACCCGATGACCTAAAAATACGAGTCTACCTTGTTGCTTTGTTAGAATGAAATCATCACATTGACGCTACTGCTCTTCTGGTTTTTCTGGATCTTCTTTCTCAGGATTTTCCTCTTGCTCTTCCTCTTACTGTTCCTCTTTCTTTTCTTCTTCTCTCATCCTCTTCTGGAGGATCACCCGGCAGAGGAGGTGGCAAGGGAGTTTTCATGAGACTGAAATGGGGAAATATATATGGTCTTCATGCGGGTTTGGGCCTTTTCCATTCGATAGGAAAGTCGAGAGGAGAGTGGCGAGTCATATTCTCTTCATCCAGCGCCATACGAAAGATTTGCGAACTCTGACGAGAAGACCGTAGATATGTCGGTCTCAGAAACAACATAAAAGCAACGATTTCTGGCGACTAAAAGATATAGCAGGTAAGCTGGCCACTGGATGAAGGTGACAAAGATGTTGATGAGGGCAAACTGTAGCGGTTTAACATCACCGCCATACGTGGCGGCGAGCCATGGGAAAGAGAATTTAGAAAGAGACGAGCCCTAAGCCATTGAAATTCATGCTGCTACCGTCATCTCCACCTTTCGGCGGGGAATTCGATTGGGCTGACAAAGCCACAGCTTGCGACGATGGTGAAGGAGTATTCATGGCTTCTCCAAAATACAAAAATCTACAATCACCAAATTTGGGGAGGGCAAAGGAAGCAACCTCGTGAGAATTTCGATAAATTCTACTTTAGACCCCAAACTTGTAAATATTCACACTTGTATCGTCAACAACCAAAAATAAAAATTTGTAACTTAATATTTTTGGTTTGGGATATAATACCCAATAAACCCCTTTGATCTTGTATGTATATTTAAAATATCAAAAATAACCCTCAATTAATATAGACTATAACATATACTTTCTTCAATAATTAAAATGTTTTAAGCAATTATATTATATTATATTGAATTTATCAGTTTAATTCATGGTTTTTTTTTCCTTTAGCTTCAAATTATATTGATATATAATGTTGCCTGTATTATCATTAATATTAAATTATTACTTCAACTAATCAATTTTTCTTAACACGTTTATTATATTTTCATGTCAATTTTACATATTGAAAGGTATAATTATTATTTAAAATTATTTCATTGATAGTTACTTGTAAAAATAAATATCAAAATTTTGAATGATAATAATTTATAAGTAATATAATATTTCGAAAATTATGAGATCAGATGAAAATGTTAATTTAAATGGTTGCACGTCGTATTATTTCTTTACTTCAAAAGAATTAGGTAAATTAAATGAAAATACTCATTTTCTATATAATAAATTGAATATTTTTAGTTATTCTTTGCTCTTTAGAAAAATATGTAATATTTATTCATAATTGAAGGTTATTTTTGATAATTTAAAATTACATGTACAGTCAAACTTAGTTATAATAGCATTTTATTATAATAGCCTGATTTTCTTCAAAATCGATTTTTCATATTATATTTTACTTCTCTATAACAGCAGTAGCGTTCAGTATAGCAATATACTCTTTGTAAAGTTACTCCTCTATAACAGTCATACTCAAATATTGTACAATAATATTTTGTAAGAAATATATTATATATAAAAATAAATATTAAAATATTTATGATAACCATCATTAATGTCATACACATGATAAATTTCAAGTATAAATATCTAAAAGAAAAATATATTAAAATAGTGTCCACTGGTTACGGTTGTAACTTCACGAGGAAAGACTAATGATCTTTTGCGTTTTTACATTCATATTCTTTTTATTTTTTATTTTGATTAAATTGGTTAACAAATACATTCATTATTTTTGGTACACAAAATCATTAAACTGAATATTTACGTACTTCTATTCATAACAGCTAAATGAGATCTCAATATCAAATGTCAATATATATATATATATAATAGCACCTCACTATAATAGCTATAAAATTTCTAGACAGACGCCGCCACTATAGAGAGATTTAACTGTAACAGTCTTAACTCAATTTTGACCGGATATACAATTAAGAAGGATTTTAATTCATTCAAAAAGTGAAGAGCGTATTATTTTCTAAATCCAATTGATTGATGGAATAAACTTACCTACATCCAATAAAAAAATTATATGCGTTATTTTTTTAACTATAATTATTTATATTTAATCAGAGTTAATTATTATATTTTTAAAATAAGACTCATAATAAATGTTAGTTTATTTTTTATGATCAACTTAACTATATTAAATGTATATATCCAATATGAATAAATTTTTAGCTTGAAACCTTACTATGTCCCTTATATTTTGGTAGAT